>WBMW01000420.1:1160374-1303812 GCA_013396635.1 Penelope pileata | reverse complement strand
GGGGGGGGGGGAGGGCCGGGGGCGGGGCCCCGGCCCCGCCGGGTCCTAGTGCCCTCCCCGCCCGAGATCGGGCGGCTCGAAGTGTACTCCAACCAAATTTAAGGCTTTCATTCTACTTGTTTTCCCCCCAACTCTTACCCTGAGGTTTGCTGTAAACTCAGTTTTTGCTTTCTTGCGGGTGTTGCCAGGTGAGACGCTGCCGATAACCTCAGAGCTGGGCAGGAGTACCAAGATGGACAAATCCCACTTCCCCCACACCAAGGGGCGACCAAGAGCACAACGTCCTCTCCACCAAACCAGTCTTCTCTGCCCTTCAAAACTTGACAGAATCATTAAGGTTGGAAAGACCACCAAGACCAAGTCCAACCATCAACCCGTCATCACACCACTAACCTGCGTTGCTCAGCACAAAACCTACCCAACCTCTGTGGGGCCAACAGGTACATTTGGGACCAAAGCTGCCAGCCAGGCTGTAAAATAAATCCCTGGGGTAAAATTGTAAAGATTGGAAGAGACTGGAAAAAGACCTCTAAGACATCCAGCCTCCAACCATCGTCACCATGCCCACTGAGCTGCAAAACCATGCAACAAATATACACGTCTAAAAGCAAGTGTAGAGCACTGCTCCCCAGCCTACAGCCTTTAAAACAGGAAAACATTACTTTGTTCTGCTTTTCTCTGCATGCTGCTCCCTTGTTTTCTCACAAGCTGAGTGGTTTTTGCCGCAAATCCCTCTCCCAGGAGCAGGTAAGTGCCAGCACCAGGAGCAAACAAAGGAATCAGAGGACAACAGGGACTCAGCTAAGGGCCCGTTGTGTGTCTGAGGTGTAAACACCTGCAGAGAAAAGCAGTGACTGAAACCCAATACTTGGGCTGAAATAAAAGAAAGGTGGCAACGAGACTGGCAAGAGGACACAGGCATTGTCTGCAGAAGCTGTGCTGTATCACGTTAGGATGAATAATCATGGTAGGGTGAATAGCTATACAACCACACAGGCTGGATGGTTTTGTTGTTTCCCCACTTTTCCTTCTTCTAGAAGGGTCTCCCAGCTGGTCCAGCTATTTGGGGAGTTTGGATTTGGGGAGGGAAGAAGCGTGCGTAAGGAAAACTTGAAACTATCTTTGATTGCTGTAAATCTTAGCCTTAAGGCAGCACTGCCAGAAGAAACCTTCCCCATCCTCTAAATACACTGAGACGAAAACCCAGAATGCCATTTGATGCTGTTTCAAGGTGGAGGGGGGAATTCCCAGTTGCTCCCTGAGACCCAAAGGCATACACAGCTACATGGACCATGGCAACAAATGCTGGAGAGAAAAGTCTTCATAACTCTTTAGTACCTAAAGCAAATTCAGAAAACAACCCATGTTCTTTCCTGTTTCAAACACTAAACCCAACCTCCTTCAGCTCACAAAAGCAGCCTGCTCCTACCCAAGGAATCATCCTGGAAAGAGTTGGAAAAATCTACTTTCAATCCAACTATGTTATTTTGGAAGATAGATATATTTTGATGTATTTGTGGGCTTACTGATGTTCTGAGATTATGTTGCAAGAGTAAACAGGTGCTTAAGGTATTATATTAGGATCTGCACAGTCTAACTTCTCACACAAGTTGAATGCATTGATTTCAGTTATGTAAGGCCATTGGGAGCCCATTCTCCCCAAAATGGTGACCTCTCCAGGAGAGCAAAGCAGAAGGGTCAAATAAAGTTCCTTTTGGTCCTAACCTGGAGATGAGTGGAAAGAATTAGAGTGAAGCTTTTCTAGAAGTGGGAGCCTGCTGCTTTCCATAGTGCATGGAGCCTCCAGGAATGAAGGAGCTGATGGTCTGTGCTAGATAGGGCATCTGACCACACCAGAATTTGGCAGCAGGTATGGGGACAAATCCTTTCTGGAAGCTAAACCCCATTTCCAATGTCACAGGAAAGAGCCAGGCCAACTGAACTGTACCACCTGGAAAAGACTGCAATTCAGGGTACAGAGGAGAGGGGCCAGAATAAGAAATGCAAACAGCAGAGGCACTCACAGCTGTAAAGATCATAAAGATCAATGCTAACAGTTCCTTAACTGTCCCATCCTATGGGTCTACCACCAAGAGCCATCGCTAGACATGAGTTAGACAGACTGGTAGGAAAAAGGACCTGGTACACAGCTGAAGCAAGAGGATACATGCAAGCACAGAGGGAAATCTGCAGGGCTGTATGTCACCTAAACCTTCTGCAGATGTTTGTAGAGTCCCTCCAGGACCCACATCCGACAGGCACAAAGCTCATCGCTGGAAACTGGGCCTCGTGTTTGTTTCCTTTTATACCTCAAACAAAACCATCCTACACCATGATGAAGGATTCTTCTAGCAGCAGGTATCCCTTGCTAGAAACACTACCCCACTCCCAGTACAGCTTTCTGGATGGTGAGCACAGGTATCAGCTGATCCGATTCGATGCGCGGCACCAGAGGAGGTATCAGATCCCGTCAGTCCGGCGCTATCTGGCCCAGCCCACTGGCTCCAGCCCTGCTCTTTGCAAACAATCCCCACCAGCCCAGCTAAGCAGAGTCACCCACAGGGAGCTGGATCCAAGCAGCAGACATTCAACCCTACCCTGAGCCTCATCTGAGAAAACCACGCACAATCTCTCACCAAGGACACTTCTTGTGAGAAGTTATTCCTTGCTGTGGTCAGGATGTCTGATGGGCTCTAAGCAGCTCTTTATCCCAGGGTTGGCTTGGGGCTGCATCCAGCTGGAAGCAGGATTTTTGCTTTCCTTCACAACCAGACCATGCAGCACCCGGCTCCCTGGTGCAGCAGGGTCAGCCACTCACCGAGCAGGAGATACCTGGCTTTCCTCCAAGCCATGACATACACCACGCATCTCTGCATTTAATGGGATGCTTTCACCAATACCATGGCTTTTCTGGAGGGCTAAAACCAGAGGCTGCAAGAGTTTGGAGCCTGGAAAGAAACACTAGGTGGACCCAAGCATTGCAGAGAAACTCCTCTCCAATCCTCATGCATGAAGCAGTGCTGGGATTCCCATGCCTGCAGCACAGCCAAGACTTGAAATCAAAACAAAAGTTGCTCATGGGATCAAAATATAAAAGTAGTACTACCATAACCTGCAGTTAGAGCTGTTTTGTTTTAATCATGTCCTGAATTCCTTCACAATTCCTCCTGCTGCAGCTGGAGTGAAAGAGCATCGAGCTGCTGTGCACAGCAGGGTCTGTGCCACCAGCTGCATGGCAGCAGCTCTGCTTGCAGGGCTGTGCAATAAATGCTGCAGCACAGCAGAGGGAGCACAGGGTCCTGCTGGAACCCCCTCTGGGAGAGCAGCCACCAGGTAACAGCTCCCTTTCTAACACCCTTCCCCACAATGAGAAATTCAACCTTCCCCCCCCACTGCTGTGGGCTTTGATGCCTTTTGCTCTCACTCCTGGAGCTGAGTGCTGCAAGCTTGTCACAGCACCAAGGGTCCTGTGGCACGACATGTGGAAGTGCAGTGGAATCATCCCTAGCACAGCTGTGTGCAGAGATCCAGGCTGGTTTGGGGCATCAGATTTGTTGTGAGAAGTCAAGGAAATCCAATCTTGGAGGCCAAGGTGACAAGCAGCCTTGAAGGTTGAGACCTTGGTCACGTTGTCCAGCTGTGACCATTGCTTGGGGCCATCCTCCAGCCCACAGGAAAGGCAAATAAGCAAATTTTAAGGCAGGACTGAATCAGTCCCTCCAGATGCAAAGGTGCACATCTTAAGATTCGTATCTTTCACTCTTTGGGTTGTTCCGTCCCCCACAACCAAGTGGGACTCATCCAAATAGGAAACACAAGACCAGGGAAGAGGAAAGCCAGTTATGTTTGACTAGAGAAGAAACCAGCTATATTCAATAAAGCAGCATAAAAAGTTATCCCTCCATCCCCCTCCTGCAGATCTCTTCTCCTACAGCTTCCCAGGCTCTCGAGCCCTGCCAGCTCTCCTGCAGACTGAGCGATGCAGGGCATTGAGGAGTGGAGCTGGCACCCAGTCCGAGGGCTGCTGGAAGGGCAGCTCCTGGAGCACAGATGGCACCCAGATGGTGGTTCCCTCCTGGCACTGGTAGGGCTGGGGAAAGCAGCCAGGCTCCCCAGCACTCCCTGCCAGAGGCAGAAACTCCCTGGCAGGAGTCACACCAGCACAGCCCTCCGATCAGGGCAGCACCATGCAGCAAGCTTGCATTGCCACCAAAGAAAACAAGGAGATGCAAGCAGGATCATGCCATCAAACACAACTGGATTTGATGCAGCACTTATCTGAAATTCAGCCCCCTCCCCACGCCCAAAAGTAGGTTTCCTTCAGACTGAGAAAGATGTTCTTGCCTATGGAGCACGGCTAAGGTTCCCTTGCAAGCACACATGTGAAATAGCTCTCAGCCAGCCATTGCTTCCTTGGAATAGAGCTGAATGCCACAGGAGTATGGAGAGGAGCTGGCTGCACAGCCCCTGCCCCAGCATACCTGGGGAGGGCACGTTTGGGGCTGAGAAAACACACGGGAATAGAGCTTGTCCTCTTTGGAGTTATTCAATTATGTCTGGCCTTGACAGGATGAGCAGGAATAAGCACTCCCTAATGAAGCCTCAGTCCTATAAGCACAGAGGTCCCATCCACCAGCAGAGCAGGAGCCAATGAGGCTGGGCACCCACAATGCTAAGATGTGGTCCATGTGGTGCACGCCATCACCAGACTTCCAGCTGCCTTGGTAAGCAGAGGCTGAACTCACCCCTCTTCTCCTTGCCTGGGGCCCCAAGGGCCAGAACATTGGCTGGGAACCACTTGGCCATACCTAGAAATAGCCTGGAGCACAGGGGAGAAAAACATCCTTGTTCCTAGGAAGAGGGGACACCCAGGTCTTCCCCATTGCAGGAAGATTAAAGATGTATTAGGTCATCTCCAGGCTGAGATACAGGTTTGGCACGGACTCTTATCCACAAAGCTTCTCCTGGGCAGTGCATCCCCATGCACTCCTGCTGGCTCTCTGATTGAAGGACCACCCAAAACACATCTCATCACTCCCAAGCTCCCTGCAAAATGGGAAAGGAGAAAGGCTTCCCCAGAGAAATGCCAAGAACAAACTCAAACCCTAACCCACACCTTGGTGTTGGGTGTGCGGTAGGACTCCATCTCAAGTCTTTCCATCTCTTGTAGAAAGGGAGAGGGTAGGAAGGCTCAAAATGGCAAAGGTGTGAGCAGAGCAGCTCAGAGAGGAGCAGCAGCATGGGGGCTTGCAGAACTCCTCACCCCTACACCTATGGTCTGTCCTGCAGCACCCGAGCGTGTTCCACCTGAGGGAAGGATTAGAGCCATTGCCTGAAGCAACGTTGCTCATGGCTGTTCCAGAAGTCAGTCCTGCTGAGTGTGGCACTGAAATCCAGCCCCCTGCCAGGAGGTTAGACACCTCACTTGCCGCTTTAACACCTGAGAGCCAGTTTTACCTTTTGGCAGCAATTAAAGGACATCTCCATGGAGCTTGCCAAAGCACACCTCGTTTCATGGCTCATTACCAGCAGGACACCACAGCCCTGCCCGTATCATCGCTCTCCAGACCCCACAGCAGCAGGTGACCGGGGAGCAGCTACCAGCAGGGAACAACCCAGGTTCCACCTCCCTCCTGCCTGCATGCCCCTGAGAACCAACACATCTCATTGCAGGGCACAGGAGGACTGCTGAGACCCAGCCACTGCAGTCACAATGCAGGCAGAAAAAGATCCTTTCCATCTCTTAACTTTCTATACAGGGAAGACCATGGGAAAAAGATACCTTGAAGTGATGTTACAGCTCTACAATGAGCCCTGTTAGCTTAAGTAGGTCTCAGGCAGAGATAAACACACAATAGCTTTGCACAGAGCCACGTCTGAATAGCTGAGTTCAGCCTCAGAGCACTAAGATTTGATTCCAATTGAGAAGACACTTGCCAGCTTTTTTTTTTTCCTTTATGCAAGGGCACAATTTAAATACAAAGCCCTCAGTAACTGGTCCAGCTGACCCAGCCTCCCCCCTGCACTCAGCAGCAGCTCCAACAATGTGGATGTTTTCACTGCTGCTGGAGGCGACGCGCTGGCGATAAGGAGTTGTGTGGCATTCAGTTATTTTCAGAATGCTAATGGGTTTAGAAATAAGGGATGCTCCTTGCCCAAGAGTCAGCTGAACACGTTACGAAGCTCAGAGAACAGAACAGATCCAGATGATGTCATGTAATAGAGCAATAAAGAATTGCACAACTGCAGGCAATAGATGAAAACAGGAACACTCAGCAACATCTAAAGGCTTAATAAGGAATCACCTTACATCTCAGCAACGCACCATGGCAAAACCCCTTGCCTAACACCCACTGAGCTCACACTGCATCTGCAGGTGTAAATATTTACCTGAGATCTTCATGACCAGAAGAGGAGGGCAGCAGGCACCCGTCTCATACCAAACAACCATGGGAAGCAGCGGAGAAGAAAGCAGCACGAATCAAGGCCAGCATTTCCCAGGCAGAGCCATTTTCAGCAGACTCAGCAGCAGGTTCATGAGAACTCACAGCACAGAGGAACTGGTAGCCAAGAGCAGCTCAGAGCCATTTTTAAGCAGCCTAAAACACCCCACTTCTGACAGAAGAAAGGATCATATGCTGGGATGCGGTTCTGAAGATTCTTCACACTTGGGGATGACAGCTTTCATCTCCCCGAGCAGATACAATTGCTGGCAGCAAACACACAACAGAAGAAAACCTCAAGTTCCCCAACAGGCTTCAAAGTCCAGTAGCATTTCACGAGCTGCTAAAACTGATCCAGTTTGCTGTGCTTGTTTAACTCCATGGGAGCTGCATGAGAAGCTTCTTGCTTCTCCTGGAGGTGCCACCTCCCCAGCACGGTGACAGCAGGGTACAAGAGGCAGGGACCCATTTTCTGCTTTAAGTTTGGCACCTCCAACTTTGACACTGCAGTCAGGACTGATGCTTGGTCCAACAACGCAGCAGTAGAGGCATTTTAAGAAATATGCCAAATGCAAGCAGCCAGCAGAACTTCAGTGATGTGAGAACATCTTGTCCACGTCCTCTTAGAGGAGGGGATGGGGAGCAGAGCATCTCCCCATACCCACCATTTTCTGCACCTGCTCAGGGTTGTGAACCCATCACTGCAGCACAACACTCATGTTAAACTCTCCCTCTAAACCCAATGAGGTTGAACTAAAATCTAGCAGCACCCCAACCCACCAGGGGAATGATGCATTGGGACTCAGCTCCCTTTTCAGGGTGGGAACGTGGACAGAGAATGTGGATGCTGACACCTGGTCCCTACAGGAACTGGAGGGCATCTTGGCCAACCACATGCAGGATTCTGTGGTGAGCTGAAGACCTCACTAGCTATGAAGAGCTGTTAAAACACAAAATTTGCATGTAAATGATCAGATTACACCAAGCTAATAGGCAAGTTAATTCTAACCCCTGGACAGACTAATTTATGGCTTCACACCCCCACCACTGGCACAGGCTGCAATGAGGAAACAAGGGGAGCTGTTCCCCCACTGTTAAGAAAAAGCCTACAGGGGTTGCCAAAGCACCCCAATGGCACAGGTAGGCTGTTAAGAGGATTTTGTCCCATTAAGATTTGGTTGGGACACAAAAGAGCAAGTATAGGGCTGTCCAGTTTCAGCGCCCTACTCTTTTAGGGAACGAAGGCACACTGTCACCTACAGGAGAGGTACAAAGGTGTTAGCCACCTTCACCTTCCTCAGGAGCAAATGCTCCAGCACACAGCCAGCAGGTAGCTCATCTCCTTACAGTTGCTCAAGTTTAATTAAAACCAATCCCTTTCCAGCCCTACAGATGTAGGATAGGAATTCCCTCATTTACAAGCGAGCCTTTCAGAGCTAATTAGAGCATGAAAGCAGTAGCTGGGTATGCACATGCTGAAGTACATTGGAATTGTGCTCTCGCTAATCAAAAACTTAAATTAATTTGCTGGATGATCAGTGCCATAATAGACTGCAGAAGCCACTGCCTGAAGACACAGCCACAGCTTTGCCTCATTTCCACACTCAGGTAGGAGATGTGGCTGCAGAGGGACCATCGCCTGCTGTGATTCAGGATGCTGGTGCAGCCCTCACCATCACTCCAGCACAAGCACCAGTAGCAGCACCTCTCAACAGCAAAGCCAAGATTTTGTAATCCAGCTCCCATACAAAATGACCCTCCCCACTGCCAGATTAAACAAAACCAAGCTCTTTTGATGTTAAAAGCCCAGCTGACCCAAGTACACAGGCTATTAGATAGCACTTGGTCTTCAAAACTGGTTTAGACCAGCAGCATTCCCACTGCCTGGAGAACTGGATAAAGAACACCCTTAATGCCATCAGGAAGCAGCTCAGCACCGTATGATTCTATTTTTGCATTAAATGCTATAAATTGATGCCACCAAGGGCTTGTCTACCTCCTCCATGAATTATGGCAAAGCATGAGGCCAAGCAGGAAAAAAAACTGGTTATTTGCAGTGATTTTAGACTCTCTTGTTCTAACATATTGGCATTAACCACCAGAATGCAAGTAGTCATACTGCAAAGCTGCATCTTAAGGGTAGCTAGAGACAACACTAGACAACACTAAGCTCAGCTGTCTTTTTTCTCCCTTTCCATTCTCCATGAGAACAACCATCTCACGGAAAACAAATACAGATACCATCCCTGAGATTGTCATTGAGATGATTAAGGCTGCTTTCCACAACTCTCCATAGAGGGAAGACACCATTTCAGAGCTATCCGGAGGCTTCTAGCTTTCTTTTCAGTCTTAATTCAGAAGAAACTTAAGCATTAGTACCCAAATAACACATTGAAGTCATCAGCCAGCCTACAAGGGGTTCAAGGAGAAGCTTCCATGAAAGCTTCCAGGCAGACTGATAGACTTGCATGTTTTACAGCCCCTCCTTTGTGGCTTACGTTTGTCCCATCCATAATCCAACAGCTTAATACTAGCTGTCAGCATCTTAAATAATTGAGCTGTTGCTTGGCATCGGGCAGGTGGACTCAAAGTCTGCAATGGGAAGCGCTCACTCCAAGGCTGTTGGCAGAGCTTAACAGGATCCTCAGAGCAAACAATAAAATGATTAAGATTTCTCAGAAAACTGACCTGTGAGGAAAGCAATTGTGGATAGGCTTCAAGATACAGGAACTGGAAAAAAAACAGAACAAAACCAAGGTAGTTTTGGCTGGCTAGCAGGAAAGTTCTCAACAATTAAGGCAGTTAGACTGCAATCTAGCCATCTTCTCCCAGGAGACTCTTATTCCTGCACAAACTGGAAAAACCCAAAGGTTGCCATATAGCAAACGAGCTCTTTTTTTTTCTTTGAACAGCAGAGCTGGAAGGAAAACAAGCAGTTCTTATCTCTGGATTCAGTGTCTTACCTCTAGCTCTGTGCCAGAAGAATATAAAATTACTTCCTCGTGACAGGAAAGATCTTCACATGTAAATGGAAGGAAGACATTCCCTGTAGGATCATCTCAAACCTTGCATCTGCACACTGCTATACGGCCACGTTCAGACACACAAACACTTCAAATCAGCTACAAGTTCCATCAGTAAGAGCTTTTCTTACCAAGTCAAGAGTTTGTAACCCATCCAGATAGTTTCAACACCTAGAAATGTGAATGGACACATTCAGCCCCAGTGCACAGCACTTGAGTTACAGAATGGCTGGCCAAGCCTCAAAGCCAACCTGTTTCTGGGACCCTACCTCTTGGCTTTCGTTTATTTTAAGACAGCCCAGCTGTGCTCCATGATTTCCTCTGCTCTTGCCTCATTCTTCAAATGACATTGCAGAATTGCATGGTGTCTTTAAATGCCCTACGAACAACATTTACCCCAACAACAAGCAGAAATAGGTGTTAAACACAAAGCTGAAAAAAGCCAGCCCTTATTTTCCTGCTTGAGAGCTTCATTCAGAAACATTCACCGTGACAGACCTGCACACACCAACCTGCAGAGCCTGTTCTGCAGCCAACTGCAATTGCAACGCCTATCCTCCATCTTCTGCTTCCAGCTTTTTGGGTGCCCTAGCTGAAGATAAAGGCTTCAAAAGCCACCTACAGAAGTGCTGGCATGCCACCATCCATTCAGATGGCTTCTTCTTGCAGACAGGCTGACTCCTGGCTGAGGATCCTGAGGAAGTAGATAGAAGAGGCTGAAATTAAGCCTGAGAGCAACATGACAGTAATTTCCTTCTCTAGGGAGCTCCCACACGCCCTGCCCTTCTCCCAGCTAGCAAGAAGGTCCTGGAGTCCTAGGATGTGGCAAGTGATTACACTGAAAGCTTGGTAAAGCACATCTGGAAAACAACTCATTGGCAGCAAAACTCTGTGTGCCCACTCAAAGCCAAGAGGAAGAGTGCACAGGAGTTCAACCAGTTTGAAGTGTCCACAAAGATGGCCCTGTAGGCTTGATATATATATATTTTTCCTCCCAGCACCAGGACAGCCAGATCTAGAGCTCAGTCTCCAGAAGGAGAGTTTTCCCTTGTGCTGTCTTGACAAGAATCACAGTCAACAACCATTTGGCCCCCAATTGAATTAGCAAGTACTGTTGGTCATCTAAAGGTTTTGTTTACTCAAGAAATACCTGGGAAATCACATCTTAAGTCTTCTGAAGACTTCTAGAACCTGAGAACGCTCCAACAGATGGATAGGAAGGCAAGTAGCTAGATTCAGCTTAGACTGCCCTGGAACTGCTATTCTCATAAGAGAACATTTTTACATTTTGTCTCTGAACATTGAGATCCTGAACTTCTGCTTGGAACCAAATGAGTAACTGGAATTAGGGTCACAGAGCTGACATCATTAAACCAACAAACGCACGATGCTGCTGAGCAGAGGGTGCCCTTAAGTGATTGAACGTACCATAACTCCATCTTGCTCCAGGCTTTAGGGAAAGAGAGGTCCAGTAATGCCTTTCCCAGGGCAGCAAGAAAAACCTCCCATCCCCTTCTAGGGTCCTGATATGCAGATTTACAAGAGACCTTGTCAAAATAAGATAAAACCAAACCCCAAGCAGTAATTCTACAAGGGTATTTGGTTTTACGTGCAATGTACCAAGCACTCATGTTGTACACCAAGGAGCTAGCAGGGCTCTTTCCCAAGATAAAGCAAACACATTTAGGTGAGAAGCTGTACAAACATCGTCTCCTTGGCTGCAGAGTTATTTCAAGATTGTTGCCCATCTCTTTCCACCTGGGCCACAGCCAACATCAGCTTTATTCCCTCAAATCTTTCTCACTGTCAGCCCAAGCTACCAACAGGCTCTGTGCTGCTGTCAGCTGGAGAAAGCAGAGGGGAGCAAATCAAGACAGCATCCAGAGGGAACGACTTGGGCAGATTGCACAGCTCTGCTCTCAGCCTAGAGACATCGAGCAGATACCCACAGTGCATCTGAATGCAGGGCTTGCCTGCCATTGGAGGCATTGTATTGGCTATATACCAGAAAATGGAACAGTTAGCTGGAAGCCATCCTCTGTCAAGAAGTGCTCCAGGGCTCCCTCAGCTTAGCCAGGCTGTGTTATTGATTGCTACCTGACCTGTCACAGCCAGCACACCTCACTGTGCTCATAGGCAATGCTGCATGCATTACCAAGCACCGAGAGCCCAGCTGTGGTCGTGCTTGGTTGAGCAATGCTGTCTCCCCTGGCCTTTTGACACCTCCTCAGGATATTGGATTCAGAGCACAACAGGGTGGGAGTAAGATACCCATCTTGGTCCACAATTATAAGTCAAGCACTCTTGTTAGTATTAGCAGGGATCCCCACTGAAGGGTTGACCTGAGCTTGCTGCCCACCTCCCACCAACCTACCTACATGTTGTGTCTCTGGTTTCTGTCCCCCAGCAGCTGATGGAGAAGCTGTTTGTGTCCAAACTTGTGCCTTCCCACACCAGAGAGGCTGCTTCTGTCTCGATACCAAAACCAATTTAGATTTCAAACTCTACCCCAAACCAGGTAAATTATATCTGACAGTCCTTGAGAAATCCAAGACCGTTGTCTCATCCCTTATTGCTCAAGCTGAGTTCCAGCTCAGAACTGTTTAACAATTTGCAGCTGATTTCAGTCCATGTCAGACACATCATAGCCTAGATCTGGTGTGGGCTGAGTCAGATTGCTTTCAAGCTCACTCATGAAAGAGGCTGAAGTCACTAACTAGCAGCGTCCCTATTTCCAACAGCATGTTCAAGTGCTGAGAGTGCCATTCTAGCCAGATTCAAGGCAATTATCTGAAAGATGAGGAAAGTCACCTGGTGCATTTCCACCATAAGCAGCAATGAGATCATCAACAAACAATAGGAACTATGGGGTAATAGTTAACAAGTTCTGTAAAAAGCAGAAGGAACAGATTAGTAAGAACCGGAGGTCAGGATGCAGGCAGCTAAAGCCTATTTTAAAACATTCATACAGTGCTTCTGGCCACACTTCCATCCACAAACATTGCATTAACGTGTTGGTCCTGCAGAGAAAGCTAGGCAGAGCCTGGGGCACTCTTGCTATTGACACATTAGTTGTCAACATAAGGGGAATTGCTGGTGATGGGTATGGGGCAGAGCAAAAGCATTGAGAGCTTAAGAACAGCTCCTTCCATTGATCAATAAAATCTGCACCCAGGCAAGGTGTACGTAACAGACACCAGCAAATATCTGGAAGAGAGCTGTCAAAAGGAGACTTCACAGGGCACCCTGAGCCTCCAACATGTCTGGAGAAGGTCTTCCAGTGCTACGGGTGGGTGTGCACACTTCACAGGGTGCTTCGTGAGCCAACGCCCTCATCACGCACCTTCATTCCAACCTTTGCCTGCTCTCTTCACAGTTTGTGACCTTCTCCAGCCTGGAGAAAAGCTGATTTTTCATTATTCCTTGCACAGAAGCTATTTTTAAGGCTCTTTTTTTGCCTTTCTAGCCCAGCTGTGATTCCTAGGGCTGCTGAGGGGCAGCACAGGCACCTCTGCTTCTTGGAGCACTGCATGTTAAGGTAGGCAAGCCAGGTTCACAGAACAAAGGGAGCAAAGAGGTGAGGACACCTCCCAGAGGTAAGTGCGGTTCCTCCACTTCTACCTGGGAAAGCCACACATTTTTTTCACTCCACTTCCAGTAGCCAAAAGGCTCTGAGTCACAGACAGACCGTATCACTGGAAGTCATTCAGATCATCTCCAGCAGCACTGAAACAGAATCAGCCATAGCCTGGAGGAATACAACTTTGATAAGTTTTTTCTGAGGTAGGTTAAGCAAAGTGGGCTCAGTAGCACATTGACATTCTGCTTCCCTTTGAGAACTATGCTCCAGTAATGACTTTGGTTTAATGAAGACTGACTTGGTTAACACTAAATGGGAGCAATGCAGAACCAAAAGGTCAATGGCATGAAGTAGTTGCCCACTGATTATCCTAATAGAACAGTTGTTGCTAACACAAGATTTCCAGAAATTTTGTTCTCATTGATCAGTAGCACCTGTGCTCCAAAGTGAGGTGATTGGCACAGTGACTGCAGCCCTTCAGGGACTTCCTTTTTTTGGGGGGAAGTACAAAGCATGGCTGCCCAGGAAAAAAAGAACTGAGAGCTCTGGGGAAACCAACTGAGAAGCTTTGAAGTGACTTTCCGTAGATGAAGGCTTCCCTATTAGAGAGGGAAAGATGCACAAACTTCCAAGCAGCCTTCCCTGATAGACTGGACGTGGGTGAGTTCAGAACAGGAGAAGGAACATGTTTTCCCACACTGATCATCCCCTAAACTTTACAGTGCAGACTTCCATATGTTCTGGAACAAGACAGTGCCCTCAGGGTGGTCTTTCCACTTCCAGACTGTTGTGCCAACGTGAGATGGGCACAAGCAATCCATCCACAAACCAGGACCCCAACTGGGTCCTGCCAATGGGTGGACACTGAGCAGGCAACGACCAGGTGGCCCCAGCACCCAGGAGACCCAAAGGTTGCCAAAAGTTCCTCTTAACAAAAGAATAACAAAACATCCTGAGTTAGAAGGGACCCACAACAATCAAATCCAGCTCCTGATTCCTATCTCATATCCCAGGTTGTTGGCGCAATCACAGGGTGTAGAAACAGCCCTTTTCTGCCCATGTCCTTTAGAGCCATCTCCTATGAGCTGGAAGCTCATGAAAACTTTGATCCCAGCACGTTTTAGTGGACTCACAGGACTCTATCAGCAGCTCCCTGCCATCCCAATGTCCTGAGAGGTCATGAGGTCTGGGAAGCCCATTGCCAGCACAGGCTGCTTCCCACTTCGCTGTGCTACAGAGCATGAATGAAGCTGTGACTCCTACAGAGCTGCTACAGGACGAGCACAGGAGCTCTCCAGGGTATCCCAAGAACTCTCCTCCCTCCTGCTCCACAGTGCACAGAGACCAGCAGGTCCCTGACCACATACCACCACATGGCACCTTACCTGACCCATGGGGCATCCACCATACAGATGCAACTCACTTTAAAACCAGCAGCATTGTATGCCAGTCATGAGTTATGGAGCAACCACAGCCATCTTGCACTAGGAGAAGATTTCAGTACCCGCTTCACAGCCTGCTCAGGATCTCTCCTCCCAAGGTGGAGGCAGAAAGAGACAAACCAAGCAGAATTCCTCATTCTGGCTTTGCCTCCAGCCACCTCACTCAAGGGCAGTGCCATTTCCCAGCCCCACCATCACCACCCACAACCGCATCCCACTCCATTGCCTTGCAGCCTCCTCACCTCCAGCAGACCCATTGCGTCATCCCAACCCAGATGGGATTACCTCACTTCCTCACATAAGCCCAAGCACAAAGTGATGCTGCAAGAATCACAGAATCATCAAGGCTGGAAAAGACCTCGCAGATCCTCAAGTCCAATTCCAATCCATTCCCCACCATGGCCACTGAGCCATGTCCCCAAGTGCCACATCTCCATGCATCTCGAACACCTCCAGAGATGGTTACTCCACCACCTCCCTGTTCCAGCACCTGACCACTTTGAGGCAAAATTTTTTTCTACTACCCAACCTGACCCTCCCTTGGCACAACTTATGACCATCACAAGAGTTACACAGGGCTGGGCTGCACAGCTCCTCCAAACAGAGCCAAGATAAGGAAGGTGTCCCCATGCAGGAAGACTCCCTGCCTCCAGAAGCAGCTCAAGGGGAACCTCCTTGCTCAGCATCTTCCTGGCCATGCTGGGGAGGCTCTTTGTGCTGGCAGCCCCAGCCAGGGGGATACCACAGCTTTTTGGCTCAGCTTGCATCAATTACCCCTGGAGGGAACAGACCCAGGGCTGTAATGCAGCAGAGCAAAGCCATGAGAGCCTGTATGAATGCTTGAAACAGTGGTCTGGCCTTCCAGCATCTCCTGGGGAGGGGCCCCAGCTTTTTCACTCCCCTTCTCCCAGCCTCAAAGGAAAAATGGCTGGAAATGGAGGTAGAGACAGAGCTGCTTGCCCAACTACCACATGTGAACAGAGCAACGGGAGCAAAGCTTTGCTCTGCTCTATTCCAGTCATGCATCTGGGTGATCCTTCCCCAAATCCTCCCTCAGATAAACCCAGCACCCCTCAGCCCTGCCCCTTTATCCCTGGCAGAGGGGCTGCTGCTGGGACAAAGCCAACCCCTGCCAGCAGCAGGGAGGAAAGCCACAGCTGAGAACAGCACATTCACTAGGAGCTTCCTGGCCTGGGGGAGGTGAAAGAAAATAATTAAAAAAAAAAATCAGGGATTGTGTGCAAGAAGTGCTGTGTTTTATTACTGAATGAGTTGGTCCATAAGGCAAGATCCCAATTAAGAGTGTTGCTTTGGAGTGTCACAATATTCCCAGTGCAAACACAGCCTGCTCGCATCACTCAGTTCTTAGAAATGTTGAGGCAGCAGGCACAGGAGCAGGCAGCATGCCTTTGGAGCCTGCTCTCTAGGTTTTCAGCCATCCAGAGGAAGGCAGAAGCACAAAGCACTTAGATTTGCTGCTTTTAAGCATGTAGATCTGAAACAGCCTTTCTGTAGGTGAATCTGGGCAAGCTCTCAAAGTCTGAGCAGGTATAGGTAGAAGCACTCTGCAGAAGTCTCTGCCACTAACTCCTCTATTTAAAATTGATCTGTAGATCTTCCCCAGTTTCTGGGGCCTTTAAAACTTGGGCTTCTCCTGCACCACCAGGGACACCAACACCTTTTTTGGGTCCTGGTTACAGATGCTACACCTCTGCTCTGGATGAACCTGGACAAGCTGTCTGGTTATTTTCCTCCTGGTGAGAGCTCCAAGGGAAACTGAGGCTTTAACCATGTTCCCCCCACCCTCCCCCAGCTTGGAAAAAAAACATTTATTCTGCTTCACTCACTTTGTTAGTGAGCAGTGCTTTACACCCGGCTCCCCCAGCCCACCCCATCCTTGCTCCCAAGATGGCCAATGCCAAGCTGCTGTCCACAGCCACAGTTGGTGGCTGCACATTAATGCAGGCTACAGCAAGACCACACATGATAAACATCTTGAATTTATCAAAATGGACTTGGCTACATTGGAGAAAAAAAAGTGTGAGAGTTTCTCTGCACTCTGCAAAATCCCCAAGAAAGCCACCGTTTAGCAAATGGATTTCTACGTTTTGCCTAATGCGGTCACTCTGCTGTGCAGGATTGTTTCTGTGCTGCAAAGTTAACTCTTCCAGACAAAGGAGGGAACAGTGAGTGGGTTATGACTTCCTTCTGTTAAGTCATTTAATGAGAAAGGAAACCCCAGAAGAACACACAGCACGTCCTGCTGTGTCCCACACCGTAGGATTCCTGTTCTGCGCATCTTGAATTTGACCAAATTCAATTGCAGAGCTCTGCTTTTTTTCTCCCCTCTGAAAGAACATTTCAGAGAGTTGACATCTCCCAGCACGAGTGCCTTTGAGTGTCAGAGGCCTTGCTGGGGACATATCCTATTCGAACAGCCAGAAAAGCCAACAGCATGCGGAGGAGCCCCGACCACCATGCAACAACCACGCTTCCATGAGCCAACCAAACAAAGTCCAGAGTAGATATGCATGGTCTATACTCCGCTCAGCTCTGGCTAGCACTCCTCTTGGCCTTGCTAGGACATTTGTTGCCTCATAACCAAGTCTCCTGTGACACGACACACACTATTCAGCCCTCTCAACCTTGCCAACCTCACACGTCGTTATCCCAGCCTCATCTTGTGCCACCTCCATGCCACCACCTCAGCCTACGGCCTCGCAGCATGAATTGGCCAAACCCATAACCAAGATGGCTTGACAGAAAGCTCTCTGAGTTGGGCCTGAGCTCTCACCATTTCAGATTACAGATGGGGAAACTCTGGATTCAATTTTCACACACACCAAGTTGAAAGTCCCTCAGATGCGAATCTGAACATCAAGCCAGGAAGAGTTGCCAGAAGACAAGTTCAAGAGACTCTCAGATCTGCTATGAATTGCCAAGTTGTGTCCCAAGAGAGAGTCCTGAGGGATTAAACACTCTGTGCCTCTGAGAAAGGGACCTTCCCTCTCCAGTTCTCACATGGGATGTTTATCCCAGGGGTTAATTTCAGATTTTTTTTTTCCAACTAGCAGAACTTACTCATATGGGAGACCTCAATTCTCTGCATCTATCCTGAAATTCAGCATGACTTCTACAGTGCTGTAAGCCTAAGAAGCTTTTATTTCAAAGACATACATTTCATCTCAAAGTTCCTTTGGCTTGAGGGAAAGGCCATGGCCAGAGGAGATGGAAGGAGTGCTCTCAAGCCTGAGTTCGTTATTTGTCCAAGGAATCCTGCAGGATGCACAAGCAGAGCTCATCCCTCTTCTACTCTGCAAAGGGGATGCCCCAAAACAGAGTCTTCTGTTTGCCTTAAGGCTATCAGTGCCTTGAGTTTTGCAGGGGAGGAAGGCTCACAGGCAGAACCCAAACCACCTCGGTACTGCTAGAGATGTGCAAGTGGAGAAGAGAATGGGAAACACAGTCTTCAAGAGTGCACGAGCCACAATGCTGATCCCTTTTCTCTCAGAGGATAAGGGACTGGAAGGAAATGTCTACTCATGGATAAAAAAAAAAAAAAACTCCAGAGCCCATAGAGCTGAGAACATTGAGGGAAGAACTGATTAAGGTGAGTCAGGATGATTTTGGGTGGCAAATTCTTGCTGCATTTTCCTGTGGGATGAATTAGAGGTTCATCTACCCGCAGGGAATTTCAGATACCTAAGAGGTTATTTTAAGCGCTAGGTAGTAAATATGCCTTTCCCCTGTGGGTGCCCTGAAGTTTATTTTTTATGTGCTCAGATAATACCAACATTTCTATATTAAGATAATGCATGCTAATACAAGCAGATATCAGTGTTATTGTTCTAAATCATGGAATCATTTGGGGAATCTTTAAAGGCCATCTGGTCCAACCACTCTGCAACAAACAGGGACATCTACAGCTCCATCAGGGTGCTCAGAGTCTGATCCAGCCTGACCTTGAATGTCTCCAGGGATGGGGCTTCCACCACCTCTTGGCAACCTGTTCCAGTGCTTCACCACCATTAGCATGGAAACTTTCTTATATCCAATCTACGTCTCCTCTCTTTCAGTTTGAAACTATTTCCCCCTTTCCCCTTGTTCTATCACAACAGGCCATGCTGAAGGGCCTGTCCCCTTCTTTCTTGTAGCCTCCCTCAAGACTTCTCCACTAGCAGTTTCAGCCATACTCATTGGGGTCATCCCTAGTGGTCATTTAACGAAGACCTCACCGGACACCAGCGTCACAGTAAGCTCAGGAGCAGCCTTATTTCCCAATTTTGGAAGTGATGATGCCTCTGATACAAGTGATTAGAGCAATCAGAACATTCTTGCTTTCACACTTCTAAACCCACCTTTATGGCAGCACATACAGACCACGGTTTCAGGCACAAACCAAGTGTTGGACATCAATTTCTGACGTTGAGGGCATCCATGGATCCACAGATAAGGACTCTAGCCTGTCCACAGCTTGTGCAGAAGTCAAGGAGATATTAAGGCTATTGAAGTTTTTTTTTTTTTTTTTTGCTTCCCACTCTTCCATAGTGGGAGTAGGCTCGCAGATATTTCAGTCTATCATACCCAGTACCATTTATTTTATGAGGTTTTAAGACAAAACAGGGTGGGTGTTGGCTTTTTTCCCCCTCATCTCCTTTTCTGCTCTTGTTAGTACTTGGGTAGAGCAGACAGATTGTATTTGATCATAACAAGACAGCATAAAAAAAATCCTACCATAGATTCATTTAAGCTCTCATCACCAGATTGACTCTTAGCTGGATGCTAGAGGCAGCTAAACTTCACGTATACAGTACATATACAGCAGGTTTTACCTGAGCTGAACTGCACATCTATGAGCTCAGAGTCAGGTAGAGCAGACCTCATTGCCCTGTGTCAGAAATCACTCCAAGAGCTGTTGGATGGCTGTCAACTGGGGAAAAGGCTGCCTCATCCCACCCCATGGAGGTAGAACAGTGCTCTTTGCCTCTAGATATCCAAACAACAGCTCAGGCTTCAAAAGCCTCCAAAGATGATCATCAAAAGCCTCCAATGATGATCAGAAGTGAAAAGCATAACTAGAATTGTAATTAGGAATCCAACAGTCAAAGGCCTTGTAAGGGTTACAGAGGACACGTGTGCATAGCTGGGTTTCTATATCCCATCTTTAAAGCAGAGCTCGTTAAACACACATTGGAGACTGCACACCCCACCCCACATCTGCTCCCAGCCACTGGAGCCATTCTGTTAGCTGCTCTCCAAATTCGTATTTCACGCTACAAGTGGTGGGTTGAACAACTGTCCAAGCAAGCAAATAAACTCGCATTCTTCTCCAACACACGCAGCCACCCACCTCCCTGGATACATATTTAAATATCAAAGCAGTCCACCCTTTAAGGCTCCTCCAAAAACATGTCATTCTCACATTCTCTCATCTGCAAAGCTGGAGAGACCAAGTGACCATGGCATACACACGGTATTTTAATGCTCTCCAGTAAATCTTAATCTGTGCATGCATTGTGAGGCAGGGTCAGAGCCTTACCTCCTGGAGCATCTCCTGGAGGAAGCCACAGTACCTCTGATAGTTTTGAAAACTTTTTTTTTTTTTTTAGAAAAGAGACTCCACTTCTGCCCCGAAGGAGAGCGCTCATTTTGCACAGACCTCAATCCTCTAAAGAGATTCTGCTGAACTTAACTACACAACATCATCAGTGGCATGGAGAAAACAGAGCATAGAGTTTAGAGCAGCTTGTCAAGACTTAGAAACATTGAGGTCATGTGTCTCGTGATGTTCTGTGCACAGAGTGATTATTTGCAAAGCTGTCACCTATTGGCATTCAAAGGTGAAAGCAAAGCTACTCCTATTTCTAAGCATTTGGACTTTAAGAGGCTCAGCTTCCAACTGCTTTCTTCTAAGAATTATGTGCCCTTGGGTTTTCATTATCAAGGGACTCTACACCAGTTCTTAAAGAAACTGGATTACTTCAGGGTCATCATAACTAAGAAGACATCTCCTAGATGAGGTGCTTGCACAGCAAGGGAGAAATGCCTTAAGGCATATTAGACAAAATAAACAAGAATCCCATCTCAAAGAAGCAATCCCTTTTCAAAGGAGGGAGAAGCGCTATATTTTATATATCATGAACAATATATGGGAGACCCACAGCACACAGGGAAACCTGAGAAATCTGAAGAGGAACACATCCAGTGGAGTATGGGCATTTGGTGGAGAGTGTCACAGATGAATACTGAGCTCCTCTGAGCTAGGGTTGATAGCTGGCCTCACACATCAGGGCAGAGCTTAGTTCTGCAGGAAAGTGACAACTTCCTGACAGATGTCAGCAGAATTCCTAATCTCAGCTAAAAGCAGCTAGAGAAAAAGAGGAGAGGGACTTGGAGCACTACAGCGTCACCAAGGAAATCAGAAATGAAAGAAAACCCCACTCGAGGCGTGGGAATCTGTAAGCATCAACACAAATACAGGAATTAATGCTGAATCTGTTTTTTAAGGCTTGATAGAGGAACTGAGAAGCATTGTGTTTTCAAAAAGAAACAAGCAAGCTCACTGGATGTTTGTACCAGCTGTCACAAGAGGTTAAAATCGTGGGAATGAAGGAAAACAAACAAGATGTGTAGCTGCTACCCACACCATCTTCCTTTGGGAGAAAGGAGCTGTCACCTTCAGACAGTGTTGATGAAATGATGAAGATGCCAATTAGACTAACTTTGGTATTTAAAGAAAACCATCCCCCCTCTGCTAAAGATTGGCTCAAGGAAAAGGTTTGTGCTTGTTTAAAAGAACTCAAGCAAAACAGGTAGCATCCTCACACAGCTAGCTTGTAGTTTGCAACCCAGACTTGGACAATTCTGGTTCTAAGTCCTCCTCTGCTGGGGGAAGAGCACACAGATCAGTGCAGCTGTGGCCCTTCCCAGCAGTACATTTACCCATCTCTGGTACACCATGTACCGTTTAATACAACCACACAGAAGAGTCTCTGAGAAAAGCTACAGCTGAAAATTGCTCCAGGAAATGCTCATGGAGACCTGCCTCAGGGAATTAGTGCTCATCATTTCTAGTCTGCTGTGCCTGTAATGGTCTTACTAGATAGCTGTGTCACATCTGGGGGTCTGGAAGACAGTTATGTAGCCCACCTTCTACTATTTTAGGTGCAATGACTCAAATCCAGAAGCATCACGTTTGTTTCCTAAGAGTTACAGTAGAATCAAGTGCACACTCAGTACTTTTGAGACAAAGTGTTGAGTGCCATCATAAAGTTTGTAGAAAAAGCCATTTTAAGGAAAGCTCAGGTAATTCAGAGAAAACCATTTAAGTTTCTCATAAGGGAAGGGTCTCTCTTCCAAGTGCCTTTCCAGAAGAGGCATTTTATCCGTACGATTCTCATCCCTAACATCGAGCTGGGAGTCATATGTACATTTACTCAAAACTCAGCAGGGAGCAATATTATTGTTCACAGTTCTTCAGTCAGCCTGGAAGACCCTTGTTATCTGAAACAAAACATCTTAACTTGCCAGAAATAAGTATTTGATGTACCAGAGTTAACACACTGAGGTTAGCTGTGTCTCTACTCTGCTGGAGAGATTATTAAAAGCCAACAGCCATGCTACCACTGCTGATAGGAACTGATGTAGGGGACACTTCAATGGTCGATCCCTTGCCCACACTCCTGACCTTCTCTCCCTGCAGAGAGCCCCAGCCAGGGGTGCCCCAACTCCCTGCACCTTCTGCCAGCCAAGGAGCTGAATGGCTTTTTGCCACCAACAAGTATGCTTGGGGACATACTCTGAAATTTATGCCAGCATCCCTCAAACTGAGTAGTTACAGGAGCTGTGGATTCTCAAGTTCAACACTGACAGTGACAGAAGTAAATGCCTGAACTCCTGTTCAGCTAATTCTGCACAGCTGACCTTGAACCCGGGAGAAAGCACCAGATCTCAGCACCTAAGCTTGTTGCATTTTGTGCTCCTGCTTGTTCTCCCATCACATCATCTCCAGCGTACAATACTCAAGAGATGACATATCCCTTCCCTTAGGAGGAGAAAAAAGCTGAATCAACCCAGTATGTGATATGCACTTCCAGCAAGAAGTCTGACCTACAGAAAGGCTTCCACACCACAAGTCTGGCCAGCAAAGGCCCTGGTCTTTCAACCTGCAGATACTTTCCTACTCACATGAAGGGAATGCTTAACTCTCTCAGCACAGAAGTTGAATAATTTTTAGTCAAATAACCCAAGAGCACAAAGACTGACTACTGAGAAACCAACTAGCTTCGGAGTACAAGGTACACTGAAAGCTGAGGAGATAACTCACCAACATTTGACAGCGATTGCCACCCCATAACAAGAAGTTGGAATGCAATGACTGAAAAAATCATTTCCTTACACTTGGTTCTGCTGGCTCCCCATCCTACACTAACAGTGAACCCTCTATGACTGTCCTGATGAAACACAGATCAGCAAGTGTGCCAAAGGGGCCAGCAATGCCTGGAGCGAATGTAAGATGGATGCCCACCACCATGCTCACCCTTCCCAACCTGGGGAGCTCACTCAGGCTCTACAGCAGCCCTGCAGAGCAGCCAGCATCCTCAACTCAACCTTGGACGAGAATGTTTGAACAAGGCTTAGTTGTAGGCGCGCAGAGTTGGTGACAACTTGAGTTTGAACCCAGACAACACTAGATCCAGGCATGTGCTCCTCCAGCTGCAGGCCTGTTTTCTAAGAGCTAGCAAGCAGGAGAACTGGCTATTTTGCTTGTTAATCCCATTGCTTGTTACCATGGAGCTCTGCTGCGAGTTCAGCGTTGCTCGCCCACGCCATGCACCAAGGAACGTTGTTACATGCAAGACCCTCCAAGGGCTTAGCAGGGAGACTCTGCCCACCCAAGATGCCAAGAGAAACTTCATCTTGTCAGCAAGCATAGCTTAAATTTGAAGACACCAGGTGGCAAGGAGTGGGGAGGGGAAGGTAAGTTTTCTCATCTCAGTGTTTGGCACCCATGTACACCCTGGGTTGCATAATAAAGATTCAACAGCCCGTAAGGCTCAGCCTGCCTATGAGTAGAAGGGTATGAGATGAGGCACTCACACGACTTTTGATTGCACTGGCAAGATTTTTGCTCTGCCCCTGGAGACATTCAAGGTCAGACTGGACCAGGCTCTAAGCACCCTGATCAAGCTATAGGTGTCCGTGTTCACTGAAAGGTGGTTGGATCAGTTGGCCTTTAGAAGTCCCTTCCAGCTCTAACCATTCTATATGATGTAGGGTTTCACTCAAGCCAAGTGGTGATGCTGTTGTATGCAACCATACCAAAGGAACCAAGATTTCAGGGAGCTCCAAGGGATGCCTCTGATGGGGAGGGAAGCAGCTGAAGTGACAGAACTCCAGACCATACAGATCACCCACTGCAGTTCGTCCTCCCACTTGTAAAATCCCAAGCCCAGCTCTATTGGCATCTCCGTGCTCTGCTTCCCAGCATCAGCCAACTGTGTGCTCCTGGGAAAAGCAGCCTGCAGTCACTGCTCAGGGGGATTGCTCATGTCAGCACCCTCCAGTAAGGGAACAGGAGGGCAGAAAGCCTCAGCAGAGAAGAGGATCTGGGCAGGGATTCTGCATGCTCCAGTGCTAGAGCATGAAAAGCAGCAAGAGCAAAAGGGGTTTCCAAGTATTGAGGACACCAGCTGAGCATCACAACAGCTGGTTGTTCCTTCATCCTTCCCTCTTTCCTTCCAGGCTAGGTGATAGCAAAGATCATTCAAACTACCTGAGTTATTAGCATGCTACAGCCCTTACACAATTAGCAAGCAGGAAATGATACTTGAAAAGCACACTGAGAAACATCAAGGGATGCAAAGAGCCCTATCCAGGGTGGGCAGGCAGCAAAAGCCCCAGAGCCTTCTGCACCTCTCCTTCCCCTCAGCCCCCCAAATTGAGGACATACAGCCCCATGCAGCCAGCATGGGTGCACACATTTCATCTATCAGAGCTCATGCACAGCTGCCAGACTGGCAAAGGTCACTAACCTCTCACAGGAAACATCTCCATTGCAAGGAGCTTGCTCTAAGGGGTCGACAGACACTCTGCAAAGCTGCCAGTAAGAGAGAGGCCAAAGAGCAAGTCCTGAGAACCCAGACACTGGTGCAGCACTGATAAAAATACATTCAAAACAATGGAGCCAGCCAAGTCTGGCCTTCCATTTAAAGAATCACTAGATCAACACCAGGCTTATTCCTTAAGATACAGACAGTAGGAGATGAAGTTTTTAAAAAGTTGTTGAATCACACCCATTCTTAAAAATAAATCAACCGCTAAAAGACATGCAGCCTTAGAGATACGTACTCCTCATTGTCCTAATTACAATGTGGGCTGAGTGCAGCCCTTTGAAAAATGAAACACGGCTGTTGTCATGCTGTTTCAGCAGGGTGGTGTGTCAGAGGAAGTTCTCCAGCAGACAATGTTCTTTCAGGGGCTGATTGTATATCTAAGGGAGGGCCACATGGCCCGTGACCCCTGAAATGCATCCATTAAGGAAAATAGACTCGCGAGCACACAATCACTTCCATTTGTCTTTTGTGCTATTGTGGCAGCTTCGAGAATACTGGGCTATTTAAACAGGAATTGTGGGGTCTGTGGAGGTCTGTGCAAGAGCGTGGCAAGTCTGAATTAAACCCATCACGCTCTTAAGGGAATTCAGCAGGGCTTTTTTTTTTTTTCCTCCTCCCTAAGGAGACTTCTTAAAGAGATAATATTCCTTCCAAGACTGCATCATCTGACAATATTAAGGCTGCCTAGCTCTTCCCAGTACTGTTTTCAGTTGCTTATAAACTCACCAAGTCCTGGCTGCTCGAGATAGGGGTTTGCATGCTAGCCGGCTCTGCCTCAGGCAGAGTTGTTTTGGAACATGTGAATTCAACTGCTTCTCAGAAAGCAGCATGGGAATAAACACATTGTTTTGTTCAATTTCTGGTGACTTCTTTTTGAAAAGCCTCGGACCCATGATTTAAAACTGGGGCTTTAATGAGCAGGGGCTAGCTCTTTGTGTCAAATTGAATTTTTGTCATCGCTGGAAATCTAGGCAAATTATAAGCCTTTTGAGGGGAGCAGAAAAAGCAGCTAAATTGCATATGCTCAACAACTCCTAGACTTTAGAATTTAAGACTCAAGGGCTTTGGTTCCACTGAGCAAAATTGGAAGCAGGTATGGGGCAGGCAGGAGGTAATTTGGACCAGGAGACAACGAACAATCGGCAACAGCAGGAGATCCACCAAGGGGATCGGTGACTGAAGAATACTCAAAACCCAGGTTTGAAGCCAGTAGGCTTGGCAGCTTAAGATAGCCAAAGGGTCCCTTGTTCATTGCAGGGGAGTTGAACTAGATGACTTTTGAGGTCTCTTCCAACTCAAGTGATTCTATGGTCATAACAAGATATTGGGACAGAATGAGAAGTCTACTGGCTCCATCACAGAACATTCCTCTCTATCTCGATGGAACCCCATTCCAGCTATTTCTCCATGCAAGGGGAACTCTGCTGGCCAAAGCATTTCACATCTTTAGAGCTGCCCAACTGTAGAAGCCCTTTGCAATCGGCCATCTTTGTTTTAAGTCACAGTCTGCCCAGCAGCTCTGGAAATACAAACCTGCTGATGGGCACCACAGGCACGCTGAGAAACACTTTCACAGCAGCAGGCAGGAATTGGCTGCTGCAAGTTTTTCTTATTTTGTGAGAGAGTATAAGTCAGCCTTTAATTATTCAACCATAAAACAGACAGCATTAGTCCCATTATTTTGCATTTTTAGAGCGCTGTTTCTTGTGGTCTGTGCATTTTTAACAGTTTGGCATGAGGTTGTCTTGGGCATTACACACTAGGGGATCTGATCTGAAACAGCAGTGTCTGCTGAACCTTAATATTTGTATAACCTTGTATCTGATTATTATTCAGCTCTTATTCCCTATGTTTTGCAACAGAAATGAGAATCTTGAGCTATGGGCAGATGTTCCTGCATCAAGTCAACCACAGGTGATATTACCACCATAGGCAGAGATTGCTACAGAGATCTCCAGCTCTAGTGAGAGGTCTACGTAGTACCAAGAAACTTAAGTCAGTTGTATGTGAGCCGTGCAGGATGCAAAGGTTGTTAGTACAGCTCCAGCTAGTGCCTGTCCAGCTGAGCTCTCCAGCTTTGGGATGAGGGATGCATCTCCAGTCTTCAGGAGTTACCAAGAATAATGTATGCACGTTTCAAGCAGCCTGCTATCATCTATGCAATAGAGGCTGCATGAGAAGTCAGCACTTGTTCTCATCCCCTTCCTTCAGAGAGGCTCCAGTGTTAACATTTATGACACTCCATGCTTAAAATGAAACCCTGCTAATGCAACTGCAAAGGCATCATTACTGCATCTGAGAGCTTCCCCATTTGCTGGGGGAAAACAAGCACGCCTGCTTCTGATCTGTGCCATATCAGATGTCTAGAGCAGAAAATCTACCCCAACCAGGAGTACCATACCACTTCTTCATATAGAGAGTTTCCTCAGTTTATTCAGCCTCACTTTTGAGCTGAGGGTGAAGAATTTTAACAAGCACTTCAAAGCTTGAAGTGTAAACAACTCGAGGTGCACATCATGCAAATTTAACCTCAGTTCTGACCCCAGTAGATCTTCCTTCCTCCTCCTTCAGCCCACACTCTTAAGGCCAATTTTATAGGCTTTTATCTTGTTTTCAAGCCCTTGCCAGCTTTCCATCCACACAAAGTTTCTCATACCTTTTCCAGGGGACAATAAAAGCATATGATAGCATCTGACAAGGAGGCAGAAATGGATTTGCTAACACTGCTTTATTAACAGTCTGCAGAAAGGCAACAAAGCCCCCACAGAACAGGAGCCCACCCTTAAATTTTGCCCCTTGCAGTTCAATTTCACCATTTGCAAGTTCACAGAACTTAGTATCTGTTTCCTGAGATCTTAAAAGCTTGGTTACAATGAGGTTGCTTACCCAAAATGAGGATTTTGGATCCCCAAACCAGGCAGAGTCCTCGTTAGCAATTCTATCATCCTGTGCTTTTAGTACAGGGTGCTAAAACAGTCATTCTCCCAATCTCTGCTTGTTAGGAGAGGGGGGTGGTCTCAGCTGATCCTCAAAGATGAAAAACAACTTCAGCTGGTTTTGCCAGATCATCCTTGGGCACAGCAAACCCCTTTTACAACCTGCCTCGTAAATATAAGGTTAACAAACCCAGCAGGTGAAGAGGACACCCTCTGAACCTGATGGCACTGATACAGGTACACTGTATAAATACACTTTGTTTTGTTTTGCTCAGGAGATCTTAAAACTTTACATCAACTTTTGCTTCTAAAAGGAATCTCAATCTTATCAAGGGAAACATCAGCTCTCCGCAATCAGCCTTCTAATTAGGCTGTAAGAAATCTAACATAGGCTCCCCGTGTTCATCATTTTTCCCCATTTCCAGCATAGATCAAGTTTGAGTGTTGCTCAGACCCAACAGCTTCATATTCAACATGAAGGAGAACCCCACATCCATTCCTCAACCTAATGGAGGTCATTGCAACTCATTACTGCCTCTTCCTTACTGGAAAGGGTGTGAGCAGGAGGCTCCTTTCCCTCCAGCTGTGCTTTGTTTAGCATCACCTTATTAACAGATTCTGAGCTGCAGAGGTTGATGAATAAACCACATCATCACTTCCCCTGTGCTCGTGCGGTGTGCTCCTAAGTGCACATTGTCTTTTGCAGGGGCAGACAGCTGCAAAGTTCTTCCTCTGCTTCCTCATTTCTTAGAAGTACACTGCCATCCGCCCTGACCATAGGAAGTTCTCAGTCTGGGGAACAACCTCACCCACACTCACTTCCAGTTTTTCTTGCACAAACTGATACTGCCCTGTTAAAGTTGAGAACCCAGTGACATCAGTCTTGGGAAGGTTCAGCCCAGCAACACATCACATGTTATTTTGCATGCACTGGTGAGAAAGACTTCAAGAGATTTCTCTCTCAAACCTGGAGCATCTCTTAGGCTTATCCATCTGCCCTCAGGTCTTGGAAGACCTAGATGTATCCTGTTTCCATGGAACAGGAACATGGTGACCACCAAAATACCCATCTTCCAAGCAGCTTGTTCCCCTGCCAGCCAGCACCCTGCAACTTGGTCCACGTGCTTTGACATCAGTCTACAATTCAGGGAGGAATCCCAGCACAACTTTCTGCCTATCTCATCCCAGTCATGCTACACCACAAGCCAGTCTTGCTATGCTGTCAGGTACCATCCTTAAGCAGGAAATATATCAGCCAAAATTTCTAACTGTATAGGATTAAGCAATTCAGAGTACAGTTCTATCTAGCCAAGGTTTCCTCCAGCAAACATCTACCCTACAAGACTGCAGTGTGCTGAACTCAGATCAAGGAGCTGGTAAGAGGTGGGCTGGTAAGAAGTGGCTACGTAATCCAAGTTGGAGAGGACTCTAGCATTTGAGACTAATGGTATGGGGGAAAGAAAGCATCTCTGAGAAGCTAAGTAAAACCAAACGACTGAGTTAATCCTGGATCAAAACCACTCTAATCCCACACCTTAATTCCTTGGTATCCAGTACAGTGCAAGAAACCTCCTTTAGCATGGATGTCAGTTAAGCATCTCACTCTCTGCACCTCCTTTTAGTCTTGAAAAAGCCTTAACACCTTTGAGAACACCTGTCAAGTCTGGCTGTGGCTTGTTGCTAGAAGGACACATGTGGCACCATTACATAAAGCCTAGCTAAGCTAGGAGCACCACCTACATGTGTTAGCCTACTTCATACACCCAGCACAGAGACTACAATAGATCTTGGAGTGACAAGATCTGGATGCAGAGGATGCTAGGGGCTCAATCAGATTTGATTCTTCACAGGCTGTGACAGCTCACAGCACAAGTCTGAGGGAACATTGCTGAGGACAGAGTACCTCATCCAGTCACACCAACAGCTTGCAGAGACTGACATTTATTTTTATTTTGAACCAAAATAAGAGGCATCCCCAGGCTGAGCAAGCCATCAAGCTAGAAGCTTCCAGCACACAAAGCAGCCATTGCATCCCCACTGCACAGGGCATCACTGTGCTGCTGTGGCATTGCAAACTCTCCCTGAGATAGGGGAATTAAGGAGCAAGAGAGAAACACCAGCAGCCTAATGGGGCCAAAATGGCCCTCCAAAGAGGCATCCATTTACCGAGCACAACCCTCCCCACCTGGCAGCAAGCACATGAAGCCACTCGTGCAGTCATGCATGGTCACACATGCAGCATGGTGGAAGGAGACCATCCCAGTACAGCCACCTCTGAAGGACACCAGTTGTGTGCATCAGGACATAGCCCTCAACTCCATTTGAGGAGTCAACACCCAACTCCCCATGAGACTTTTCTGCTTTTCAAGAGAAGGGGTAATCTGAAGGGATGAATTAACACAGGAATTCCTACAGTTGTGTCCTAGGGACCAGCCCTGACTCATTCCTAGGAGCAGAAAAACCGTAGCTGAACCCATCAAAAATGGGCTGGAAAAGGGAAATTTTGGAACTGTAGCAATGTTATAAAAACCATCAAGAAAAATCAGAAGCAGCTTTGTGCATTAGGATCTACTGTGATCTGAGAGGATAAAGACTACTCCAACCAGATAAGTTAGAAGAAAGGAAAACCTCAGTGCTCTCTTGCTTTACCTTTGGCTGCATAGGATGATTTAGCAAGACAACATAGGTCTGGTTTTTACAAGCCTCAGCTGGCATACAGCCTTGTCCAACCTTTTTGGTCCACAGAACACATTTCTCAACATGCATTTAGCCAGCACGTCCACCCTGATCCATTTTGAACAACCACAGAACTCAACATAGGTAGACGAGCTAATGCCTGAACTTGTATCAAAGATGAGCTAGACCTGGAGCAAGAAGTTCTATTTCCTGACTAAAACAAGCACAGAGAAACTCAAAGCGTCCTTGTTCATGGGTTCAGACACCATGCTAGGACAAAAACAACGTTTACATAACACAGTTGCAGCAATCCTAATGAGATCTCACACTTGGACTTGAAAATACAGTCTGCAATGCCAAAGCTACCACCAGATCAGGAAGCAAAGCCGAGCCAAGGCAGAGCTGCCACATGAACAAGCCCGGCCACACACAAAGGAATCCAGGAAATCACCAGTGGAACCCATTGGCCTCGATGCCTGTGCAGGTGAAAGCCTTTGACTCAAAGGTCAACTGGGCTAATTGCCTGGAGAACCCGATTGTTTTAGTGCTAATGCAGCAGCTGGTACATTAAGTTTTTATGCCTTTCAATTTTGACTAATCTGAGCTGATACCAAGCTACAGCCTGCTTGCTGCAGACTTAGACCTTTTGTTTATCACCTTAATGCACGACAAGAACGAACCTGAGCATCAGCTCACCTCCCTCCCAAGCATGTCACCTCTCCTAAAGGAGTACAGGAGGAAGCAAGTTACTTGGGGAAATGCCAGTATTCAAAGCTTTTGAAAGAATGTCACGATGCCAGAGATGTGGGGTGCTTGTTGTTGCTCTTGAAATCATAGAGGATGCCATTAGCTGCTTGCTCAATCCTGCAAAATCCAGAGGAACAGCTAAAGCTGTGGGTTTGCTCTTCATGGATGAGAGCTCTCCATGGACGTCTCCACTGACGTGGGCATCTCCAATGGGATGGACACCCAAAAATGGTTGCAATAGAGGCACACTCCCCTCAGAGGAAGAGCCCAAGGTGTTTACCTTTAACACAAATCAAAACAGTGTCAATACCTCTCTTTTGTCAATTCATAGCAAGATTTAAACTCTTATATTTTGGTGTTAGCTGTTTTGAATACTGCATGATCTAGAACAGGGGGAATATTTAAGGCGAACTGACCTATAACACTACACTGCCCCTGCACAGTGCTGTGAGGCTATTAAACCCCTGTCCTAGAGCAAACAGCTCTATCAGCCCTTAGAAGTCAACAGCAGAAACCTAATTCAGATTTGCTGCCCAGCATGTAGACAACCTCTTTGCCAACGTGCTCATCCTGACCTCAGCGATTTCCCCTTGCACCTTCTGCTGGATGTCCTGGCTATGGAAGCTCTTCTGCAGCTTTCTGGCAATCCCTGCCCTTTGTTCAGCACTGATGAGACCACTCTGGGAATGCGTGCCTGGTCCTGAGCTCCCCAGCAAGCAGAAGAAGCCAACTGGAAAAAAACCTTGGAGAAGTGACCAAGGAGGTATCTTGCAGATGCCTACAGCTGCCTAACAGAAGGCAATAAAGACAGGCTTCAGAGGCACACAGCAAAAAGATGGACAACAAACAGCTGTAGAAATGGAAATTCCAGCACTTTGAGTATTTATTCTCCAAAAGACAGTGGTTGAGCACTGGATCAGAATCCCAGAGATGGAATAGTCCCCATCCCTGGGAGTACCCAGAGCTTGACTGGGCACAGCTGTTAAAAGCCTGCACTGCTTCTAAAGGCTGCTGAGCTTGGAGTGAGGGGCCGGACTGGAGACCTTCTGACCTCATTTACATTACATTTTTTATTGTTTTGTTTTAAGTAATGTAAGACATCCACTCTATTGCTCAAGGAATTGAAGAAATTAAGTCACTTCCCCTGCAGCAGAGCAGCCACACAGGTAAAATATCATTCCATTCTGCTCAATCCCACACAAATCAGGAATAATCACATTGTAGGAAGCATCATCTTTTTACCATCCTTGCCACTGATGAGTCATGTCACAGAAAAAGACCAAACAGCTCCATTTCCTGAGGGGGATTTTAACAAAAACATCCCTTAAAGTTTACCTGGACTGACCTTGAGACAGGTGCTTTTACAGAGAACAAGGCTACAGGGATGCTGCCATTGGGTTTTCCCTTGCAGTTTCAAGATGGCCAAAGCAAAGATCTCACAAGCTTGTTCTCTCAGCATTGGCAATGTCCCGGGAGTGGGCAGCTCTTGAAGTGATGATGGAAAAAGAGAGCCTCGTGTATATTTGCTTCACTTGGGACCATTCAGGCACCTCAGCATCAGAGGTCATCGGGCAAAGCACTGCTGGAGCAGAGGTTTGCCCATGCAAAGCCTCCTGCCAGCCTTTGGCACAGCTCTCCTGTCCTTCCTCTTAAGAGGGCTGCAAACAGCCAAGGCAGCCACATGCACCTTCCCAGCTTCTCTGCTCTGACTTGGAGCAAGTGGCCTTTCTGACAGCTGCAGATCACAGGCATTCCTCGCAGAATTAAAGGTTCTAAATGCAGCCAAATCAAAGCAAAGCCTCAACTGCCTGCCGAGAGATAGCAATCAGAGAGAGGCAAAGCACAATCCTCCAACACAGAGAGGAGGAAAAGCCAGTCCCTTTGCAGAGAACATCAGTTTTTACATTTTATATATTTGCACCCCAGGTCGCAAATCTTCTGTTTACAAGTTGCACTCTCCAACAAGCAGCCCTGACAGCAGAGATGTACATTCACTTTTTTTGTCTCATCACTTTCAGTGGATTGTGACACTGCTTAGGCTATAAGATTTTGGGGGAGAGGTGAGCACTGCTCAGCAAGGAAACATGGATCTGAAGCAGTGGCATTTGCTCATCTGAGCTCCCCAAGCCCATGCAAACAGACTGGAGCACAATCCCTTGCTGTATTGCTCTTATCAAGGAAAATCTTTTACTTTACTGCCACTATGACCAATACTTCAGCACCAAAAATCCTCAGCCTCGAGGCTTTCAACAAGTGAGAGAAACTTAAAATGGAGCCCTCAAGCAAAACACCAACAGGTCTCTCAAAGCAATTTCGTACTTTCCTTTGAACTGCCTCTTGGTGTGACCTGCACTTCATCAAGTCCCTACGAGCAGGGAGCCCATGTCACAGCTCTTGAGGTCTGTGGCTAAGGTAACAGCACCATCCAACCCCAGACAAAAGAAAAACAGTCAGCTGAGGCTTCAACTGCCTTCTGGGGCAAGAGATGGACAAGAAATGAACCGACCTCTGAAGACGTGCACGATCACAATGGCAGTGTCACAACTTCAGATCAAAGACTGCAAACAGCCACCCAATTAGGGGCTGTTGTAAACACAGACATGAAACAGAAAAGTGTTAACCAAGGCTAGACTGTGGCTTGTTGTCTGTCCCAGAGCCACGTTCAACTGCTCTCTTGGGCATTAGCTCAGAGCACCGCAGCTTGCAAACTGGATGTCAGCAAGAGCAGCTAGCTGGGACACGCTGTAGGGTTTCTGGAGCCTACCTACCAGATCTTATCACCTAAAGGCATCAGGGAGCCTGGCTGCCTGGCCAGATGAATATTAAACACACCAGCTTAGCCCCTCCTCCAGGTGGGAAAGGGACCAAGACGTTTCCCCACTGCCACACAAGCCCTTTCCAAAAGCGGCGTCAGATTGTATCTGCAGCAAGGCTGAGCCACTCAGGAGCAAAGCTTCTCCAGGCTGCAGTATCACATGTCCTGGTGTGATCACCCGTCCTCCAGATGAGACAGGGTTGTGAAACAGTGGCCCTGTTGTCAACAGATGCCTCTTGTCCTTTCAATGTGACCTCACCACATCCAAATGGGGATCAGATTCTATCTTCTCAGGCTCACCACGGCTGCACATCACCGCCCTGGCAAGGGCTGGGATGCTGTCAGCACTGCCTATCTCTAGCCTCCCAAAGCACACTGTGGAGATAGAAAGCTGTCTCCAACCCTCCTGAGAGGCTAGGGAGCAGATATCCTCCAAACTGAGAGAGCCCAGCCCCATGCAGGTTCAGATCTGCATTAGGCAGCAAGCAGTCATGCAGACACAGCCATGCCCTGACAGCTCCATCCCTGAGTGCTTTGCTGCTGTCTGTTCACAGCTTACTCCTCTCTGTGAGAGGCAACATTTTCAGGAGACATTTTTTGAAGACTGGCCCTTAACTACAGCAGCACAAAGGATGCTCAGAGCAATAACACCTCGTCTATGTCAGGGACCGCTTGGTAAATTGAGGTTGACTGAGTCTTCCCCACATGCAGCAAAGTGCTGAGGTCATCACCAGTGACATTTGAGCAGAGCAATCCTTGATGCTGAGAAGGGGCTGCCCGACAAGAGGCATCCTGTGCAGACACCTACTAGAGGAGCAGGCAGAGTATCAGGGAGTACAGGAAAACCAAGGTTTGCTTCTCAAGCAACCCGGCTTGAGAACCCAACCATGCTTCAGCAGCCCAGGCTGGAATGGGAGCACAAGTTCAGCTGCAGTTTCTAAGACTGGGATTTAGAAACAAAAAGCAGTCTCGCTGTCTAGGGGGAGAATAAACTTCTGAAATCACTAAATTTGTCGCTAGTATTTGGGCTGGAGGCAGGTGTAAAGCTCAAGTCCATTTTTTGTGTCATGTGAAGACACAGGTCACTTCACATTCACTGAACTGCTGAACAGAGTCAGCCCCTGGTGCTGCAGTCCAGCAAATCCAAATGGATGCAGCACAGAATAGGAAGGCTTCATCAGGTCCAGGCAGGGAACAAACCCCCCCAGCTCCCTTCCACCGGACACCATTTTGCTTTGCTGTAGACATTCAGGGGATGCGCAGCCCGGTGTGCCCCTCACACTAGGGCTCCCAAACCCGAGAGAATCAGCAACCAACCTCCCCATAGTGCAACCTCATTACATATTTTTTCCTACTAGTCTGCAATTTTAGCTCTTCCCCAAAGTGCACAACAGACCCTGCCATCTGCAATGGTGGCTGTGCTTATTTTAGGAAAGAAGGAACAAAGGCAGAAGATCACCAGAAGCTTCCTGATACTTCCCCCCACCCCATCAGCATGGGTCTGATGCTCTGATCACACAGAAGCTGGCTTCTTCCCATCAGTGATGCTGAGATGGCCCTCAGCAACAAGAGAGCAGCTGCATCATTGGCAAGGAGCTGCTTCCAGAGCATCAGACAGCTCAGAGGTGATCACCATCTTCTTAGGATACAGACACACTGTTTCACAGCCACCAAGGAATAAAATAATTGCATTTCCCTTCCCTAAGTCATCATCCTGTCCTTGCTTCCAGGTGGTGTGAGCTGCACTTTTTGTAGAGTGTTCAACATAACTGAGCAGAGCAAAGGTATAATACCTCCCACAGGGTCCACTGCCCTCAACTAAACAAAGAAAAGCATTGTTGAGATTTGGAAACAAGAAAAATTATAAGTAATTCTATATTACTTTAAGATGTATTATATAGAAGTAATATAATATTACATTTTCTCCCACCTAGCTAAGCCAAGAGGAGCAAGCAGACCAAGCAAAGCCCACTGCCTGCTGGACATGCTCGCCAACAGCTCCCACAGAAGGAAGAGCAGAGACAAGGTTAGAAGCTGCCTTTGATATTTGCACCCACCTTGGACCCATGGACTGCCTTGGCCAAGCACAGACAGAAGCTGGCAGCACAAAGCTCTTCCTGATGCCACTTGCAAGCCACAAGCCTCTACCCTGGCTATGTTAACTGCAATTTCACAAATTCTTGGATAAAAGGAATCAGCATACCTGTTAATTTTACAGCAGAAACGCTTGCTGTGTTTCACAGTATTAAGATTTCAGCCACTATTAATGTGAATCCACAGCAGCAGCAGCGAAAACAAAGCTGAGAAGCACATGTTTTTCAGCCCTCTCAGATTCAACAACTGCTCTCAGTTTACACAGCAATTATTCAAATTTCATTTGTCATGCTGAAAAGCAGCAACAACAGCAACAAGCTGGGTGCTTGCTCCCCATGCTAGGTGCAGGGCAGCCTTCCCCAGGAGCCTTCCCATCAGGATCTGAAGCTCAGCTGGCTCCAAAAAATCCAATTTCAGAGCAATTTCAATACACTGTGTTACTGTATAATCTGTGCAGCATCATTAAGAGGAAGACATGAGTTTATTTTCCTCTTTAAGTCAGGAATATATTTTCCTGCTAGATGAGTTTTGATATCATGCTTAGCAGGGAACCAGAGATAAGCTGTGCTCCGGGTGAGAGATCCGATGTTTTTGCAAAGCATCTTTCATGAGGCACCAAGGCAGATGTTAAACAGGAAGCGTTTATTGACTTTATGCTCACTTCATAAAACATTTACATGGCTAAGAGGAGAAACAAGAGCTCCCAACAACTCAGCCTGGATCTCAGTTCCAGCAGTGATGGGTTTGTGCATTGTTCCAGCACACAAGGGATTGCCAGCACCAGGCAGCCTGAGCTGCAGAGCTGCAACAGGCTCCTGAAAGGATTAAAACAGAGCTGTCCCAGTCAGGACTTAGCTACTGTAGCATCTTATTGCTATCTACAGCTCTCCTTTTGAGAGGTTTAATCAGTATGGAGAAAGCCTGTGCCACCATCACAGTGTTCAAGTGTTCTGCAAGCACGACAAAACACATGGAATGCAAAGACCTGCTGGGGCAGCACTCCATGCAGCTCTGCTGGCTCGTCTGCATCCCCCCAAGCCCTGGATCACACCAGCTCCTTGCACCATTTTAAGACATCAGTGCAGCTGAGAGCAGCACTGGGCTCTGCCATCCTCAGAAGCAGCATCCCCAGCCCACACCAGGAGCCACCAAGCACCCAAGCATTAGGAAAGCAACACCTGAACCAGTTCTGTGAGCCATCTCACATCCAGCTCAGCATCCATGCACGTCACTGCACCAGCTCACAGCAGGTTCATGCAAGTGTAGTCTCAGCTGGCATTCAGTGACTCAGGGAAATCAGCACACATGGCAGCTCCCAGGAGCTCAGGACAGGGGAGCAGATGCAGCACAGCCATGTGTTCACCAACACCTCTAAAAAGCAGCAGACACTCAGTCCTGGAGCCTCTCCTCCATCCAAGAACAAGAAGTTCCTTCAATGCACACACAACATTCCTCTTGCTGCGAGGAATCACTCATTTGGGGCTTCTGAATGGCAAAGCCTTCGTTTCCTTCTGCCTTGCAGCACAACCAGGACAGCAATTGGAGCTGCTGGCAGACAGACCAGCACCAGGCTCCACTGGCAGGTCCTCAACCAGTGAGGCATCATCACCATGCTGAAGGTTCACAGCCCTCAGCCTCCTCGTTTCGTTGGTTCTCATTTCAGCCAGTACTCTGGGTAGGAAAATCACCCCCATCTTCTTCTACTCTCTGCTCTATGCTCTCAGTCACATGCTCTGATTTTTGCACGGGGCTGCGTGGAGCCAGGAGCTGGACTCAATGATCCTCATGGATCCCTTCCAACCCAGGATGTTCTGTGATACTCAAATCTTTTAAATACAGATGCAGAGCCCTGTGCCACGTGCTATAGGCATTTTTTTTCCCCATTATAATTTATAATGCATTGTTGTGTACATGTAAATGTGTATAGCTGTGTTTCAAAGAAGATACCACAAAACTAGCTGTGAACACAGAAGGCCTGGCCAGGTGATCTATTAATTTCCCAGAGGAGAAATTCCTTACTGGCACCAAGCTGAGCTACCCGCTCCCAGTCTGGAGAGGAAGCATGGAAATACCCAAATCTAATTGAAGGCATTTCCCATGAAATATAACATTCTAGGAAATACTTCAGATGCTCTCTGCTACCACATGAATCACGTCCCTACCTCCTCCTGAGGTTGCTGACAGATGCCACATATCAGATCCCTCTCTGTCTCAATTCGATTAAGCAACAAGCCTGATTTGATTAGCACGAGGAAGTTAGCAATCAAGATGTTCTCACAGCAGGAGCAGCGGGTCCTGACCGGTCCCCCAGCTAACTGGCTTCGACACACATCCCATTGCCACTGCAGAAGCAAGAGCAAGGCAGCACGAGTCCAGCCTACAGGAGGAGAGCTGCCATCCAGGCATCCTTTCTCAGCATGTGCAGCATATGTTTAGGGCTGGATACCTATAGGCTATTTTAGATTGGTCTTACAGGCACCACTCGTAGCCACCATGTGTTATTAATATCCCCCTTGCCTGGATGGATGCAGCCACAAGCCTTAACACACCCATGTCAACATGCATTACGTTTTTAAAAACGCATTCATTTCTTTCTAACCCAGCGCAGATTTCTTCATTTTGCTCTATTCATTAGCTGCAAACTGTTAAGGAAGCACCCCTATAGTCAATGGAGATCATAAAGCAGTGCGTGACATCTGGAGGCTTTGGCCTTAATTCCGCTGATGGGAATGGCTGATGTCATGCTTTTTTGTTCTGGGAACATACATCCATTTGTTCCAACTGCACAGAACTTCTAGAAAGAGCCACACAAAGATCAGAAAGCCCCAGACATGAGAATGACTCAGACCCTTGCCAGGGCTTAGGGGGAGACGTGCAAAGAGCTTGAAAGCTCTGTGGAGCTCAGAGAGCCACTCTACCCCAGTATTGACACGGGGGATGCAATTCCCAAGAGCACTACACCATCTTGCCTACACACCAGGCATGTGGCTGGAGGCTCCCACACCCACATTGCTCCTCCACCAAGGAGGAACCCGTGCACTGGGTGCTGCTCAGCCGTGATACTGAATCCTTCCTTCCCTACTCAGCACATGGGCAGAGGTCAGCAGGTGCCAGTTACAACAGCCTACAATACAACAACCTTCCTTCCAAAAAAAAAGGAGAAAAGCCACAAAACCAACCAGCCAGAAACCCAGCATGAGCGGGGCAATTCAACTCACTTCTATTAGTAATGACCCATAGCACATGGCTTGTTTTTCCTCAAGAACCATGGTCTCATGAGATCATCACCTTCTGTCTTGACCCCATTGGGCCACTGAGATCCCAGACCATGGGCACATTCTCTGCTCTGTTATTCCCATCTGGATCCCCTTCTCTCCAAGGCAATGTCAAGCTACAACCCATTAGCTCAAGGGATAGCTGCAGATGTCATGCAGACATCAAACCAGCTTGGCTGAAAGGAGGTAAGCATGAGTAGTCCAAGGCAACATTTCCATGTGATGGCAGCCCCATCTGTCGTGTGTATTAGAGAAATCCTGTCCCCTACCCACCAAAAGAAGCCTTTGGCTGGCTGAAGTTCATCCCATCTCCCCATCCTGCTCCTCATGGTCTCCTACATGCACATTTTACAGTCAAATATATCAGCATGTCCTTTATCTCAATTCCTGCCATAAGCATACAACTGGGATAATTACATTACACCCTACTTCACCTGATTTTGACCCTGTTCTCTGCTGGGAGAGCAAAACCTGAAGAGTCAGTTCTACATCAATACCAGCAAGCTACGGGACCGGAGAAGGGCTTGGCAGAGCAACTCGCTCCAGTTCTCTCTGGGCAAGGCTTTAGCAAAGTCATACACGCATTCCTGTGCATGAAGCAGGAGCTTTGGCAGGTGACTGCAGCTGCTGAATCCTCTAAGGCACCAACTAGGGAGTAGTATTTTGGATTCATCACTGGGATGAGGGTCTGATTGCATGCTAATGCAGATTTAAGGGCTCACAGCACCCGCTTGCAGTCCTGCCAGGGGAATCCTCTCCTGGGTTTGCAAGTGGGAAAGAAATCAGGACACCAACTCCAATTTCCTCTCTCTGCTAAGAGGTTTTACTGAATGCTTCAGTCTTGGGGATTAAGGATTTCTCCTGCTGGAAATAAGAATTACAGAAGTGTTTGAATGGTTAAAGTGGAACAGAAATGCCTGTGAGACATCTTCTCCTGTCAAATACAGTTAAGACTGGTCAGGGGGTTAAGTATCAGAATCTGGAGTGTGTTTTTTAGGGGCAGAGCATGCAGGAAAACAGGACTGGAGCGCTCAGACAAAGCAGGTGATGCAGAAGCCTTATCCCATGGAGAAGGCAGGGATTATCTTAAGGTCTGAGTTTCGATTCCTCTTAAAAAAGTAACAACCACCATCAGCAAAACCCAAAGAACAACCACAACCACCCTTAGGGGAAAAGACAAACAGGAAACCCAACACCTTTGAACACCCTTCCTGCCTCTGCAGGAAGAGGAGCTCAGTTGGGTTGGCTTTCCCAACCACCACTTCCCCAAAGGGGTTCTTCCATAACAACCAACCCACTTGTGAAAGAGACATTTCTGCTCTGCTTCTCAGAGCCTCTCCTAGGGGCTGCCATGTGACTCCCATCCACTGCTTGATCTGTGGGGACAGCACACGGCATCACAGGAGACACCATCCATCATGGGAGATAACAGGGGCCACTGGCTTTTGAACTGTAGCTCCCATTCATTGCAGGGCAGGGAGACGATTTAATATTCTGGGTCAGCTCCACATCTCACAGCTGTTCAGCAAATTAGGTTTTGCTTTGAAGATTAAACTGTAGGGAAGTTCAGTTTCACATTTTCTCCCAGGGCCGTGCAGAGAAGATTTACAGCTCCTGGGAGAAGGACAGCTCTGCAGCCTCTGCCCAGCAAGAGCAGAAGACCCAGGGACAGCTCAAGGACCACTTTTCACAGCAACTGTCCTTGAATCAAATCCTGAGCAGCAGAAACAGGTAAAACATAGTTGGTATGCAGAATACACCTGAACTCCAGACTAAGGGTGATGTACAGCTGTGTGTAGAAGACAACTAAATCACCTCCTGTTGGTAAAGCACACCTGAGCCTCTTCCACACACAACGTTCTTATATAGAGGAGCTCACCCCATAGCTTAGTCAACCCCACAGAAATCACACCTTGCCATGAGAGCTAAGCACAGGGTGAAGACCATTGCTAAACCAGCTCCACAACCAAGAAACCAGCACCTCACCCCTTGGTGGGAGGATGGAGATGTTACCATATCCTGTATTCTCCACACAGGAGAATATCATCAATAAGATACCCCAGAAGAGAGATTTGACACCCAAAAGGCTGTTTTCATTTCCTCACAGCACCAGAGGTCTCAATGACTGGAAGTTTTCCTACACATCTCATTTCATGCCCAGGAACTCTTTCCAATGAACTCTCAGCTGCACATAACTCTGTCTTAACGCCTTTGCTGAAAAATGGATCAGATATTCAACCTCCTTCACATCCCTTGTATACAAGTTCCCACCTCCTGGCTACCCACATCCCTCATTCCTTCCCTTCAGGAGCCAACTCAATCCATCAAGGCCTATCCAGAAGAAAACAACAAACACGTGAAGATAAATCATTTCTGGAGCAACTGGAGGAGCCTTCCCATTGCCCCACCAGCATTCACTCCAAGCCAGAAGTAACATGCATGGACCAAAGGCTGCTGTCCTGGGTGGATGAAGGAACAGCACACAAGGGCTGTCCCTACAACTCCTTCACCTGCTTCATGTCCCCAAGAAGGAGATGGGTCAGGTTGCCCAATGCAGCATTACACAGCTCATAGCATTGCCCCTGCTGACAAGGGGCCCACAGCTCCTCACATGATTTATTCTATCCCGTTCTAGCTCAGGCTTTCATGAGGAACAAGATAAAAATTCCTAGGCATCACCATTGCCTAGTCTCCTACCCACACACAGCTTCTCCTGGGCAGGAGAGTTTCACTGCATTAAGTTCAAATAGTTCACATATTACTCTGTCCACAAGCTTGTGCTACCTCAGGAGTTTCACAGGGGGCACAAGGACTTCCTTTGGCTGTTGCTGTGAACAACAGCAAGGAGATATCTTTCTTATCACCATTCACAGTAGCTGCTGTTCCTCTTCAAGATGCCACTACATCAAGAAAGAAGAGATGCAGCCTTAGCTTCCCCACTATCAAAGTTGTGGTTTGGTCTTCCTGACAATATCTTCTACTAACTAAAAGTTGTGGCATAAATGATTTTTTATTTCTTTTTTTCCATTTAAACTTAGTAGGCGAAGACTTTTCAAGCAATGTTTGACCATCCATCAGCCTTTGTATTCAAAGAAAAGGCTTTTTGTTTCTCATCTCTATCCCTTCCATCGTCTCCCACCTTTGCTCACCCACTCTCCTCCTTTTACAGGAAGGTCTCTACAGTCATCATCACTAAGCATTGTTTTTCCTCAGGAAAGGCGCAAGACAGTTAGAACTTCAAGAGCAGTTTAAAAACAAAACAAATGAACAACTTCAAGCCATCAAAAAAACAAAAGGAAGAAAACACCTAATTCAAAACTTCATAAACTAGATACTTCTTAGTTCGACCCTTGAACAGTTTTCCATTTCATTTGCTTTACTCCCTCCACACAAGAGCTTAGCACTCTCTCCATTGCCTACATTGGCTCTCTTTACCTCAGCCATCCTCTCCCAAAAATAAAGAAAAAATAGAAAAAACACAAAATCACAACTCACCTGGCTGAATAGGAAGTGCATCCCTATTATCCACAGCCTTCTTTGACTCATCTTTCACCTTCCCAGGATGCAGGGGATGGAGGGCACAGCTCTCTCCCTCTCCCCCCTCCTTGCTGGTTCTTACAGGAGTTAGCTCCATTCATCACCCCCACCACAAACCCTGTAGGAGCAGCTTCTCTCCACCAGTGAGGAAGAGAAGAGGGCAGACGAGAGGGCAACCAGGTCCTCTAAATGAGGGTGGGGAGGAGCCTTTGCCCTCAGCTGTTTCCTATATGCTCATTTGCACATTGGGGGCACTCCTCATATCACTGGGTCCGACAGCCAAGATTTGACCCACTTGGGAACTGTGATGCTACCTGCCTAGGCTTCTGTGTTGCATTTCTATTTCTCTTCCAGTTGCAAAGATGGGTTAAGGAGGAGTAGTTGTAGATACGTAATTTGTTCACCTGTTCACGATAGGAACTGTAGTGAAGGTTTAACTGCTGTTTTCTAGATCCTTCCTGAGGTCTGAAGGCACAGGTGATGCTGGGCAGCCTGATAGGGAACCTGGTTCAGCTGGGGAAATGGGCTGTCTCCTGAGCAGGAAAGACTCTTCCTGATACCATCTTCCAAGGACTGATGAAACTTAGAATCATAGAAACACTAGGTTGGAAAGGACCTACAAGATCGTCTAGTCCAACCATCCTCCTACCACCAATATTACCCACTAAACTACTAAACCATATCCCTTAGCACCTCAAAACTTGGGGAAGTTATGGTGAAGGGCAAGACTTAAAGAAACTAGGGAGAGGTCTCCAAAAGACTGGGAATTTGTGTCTGTAAATTGTCTTGGGAACTGTCTGATAGGGAGAGCTTGGAGCATGAGGCTAATCTTGCTTTTGGTTCTTATTCACTCTCCTGCTTTCTCATTGCTGTTCTCAATGTGTGTTTTTGTGGGAGGTAATCAGGGTTTCCAACACAATCCTGCATTTCTGATATTTCTGCAAAATAATTACTCGTGCTGGTGTCAGAGCACTCTGCTTTATATTTTTGTCACATTGCTAAGCTCCTGATAACAAAGGTAGGAAATAGCAAGAAACCATTAGGGGAAAAAAAAAAAAACAGTTGGTATTATTACAGACTCCATATCTCAGGTGGATTTGAGGTTTTAATCCAAAGTTCTGAGGCAAGAAAATAACACGCATTCAAACACAAATGACAGTGAAGGACACTTGATCTTGTTCTCTTGTGTTCTATGACCTCAGGTTGTGTCACACAGCCCTCATGTTACCAGGTGCAAATGTTCATCAAGCTTAGACCCACAGGAACCTAATGAGGTTCAACAAGGCCAAGGGCAAGGTGCAGTGCTTGGGTTGAGGCAATCCCAGATATGGGTACAGAGTGGGAGAAGAACTCCTTGAGAGCAGCCCTGCCGAGAAGGACCTGGGGGTCCTGGTGGATGGAAAGCTGCACATGAGCCAGCAGTGTGCCCTGCAGCCTGGGAGGCCAATGGTGTCCTGGGCAGCACCAACTGAGGGGTGGCAGCGGGCAGGGAGGGGACTGTCCCCCTCTGCTCTGTCCTCGTGAGGCCCCATCTGGAGCACTGCGTCCAGGCCTGGGGCCCCCAGCACAGGAAGGATGTGGGGCTGTTGGAGTGGGTCCAGAGGAGATGACAAAGATGATCAGAGGTTGGAGCATCTCTGCTATGGAGAAATGTTGAGGGAGCTGGGATTGTTCAGCCTGGAGAAGAGAAGGCTCTGGGAAGACCTCATTGCGGCCTTCCAATACTTGAAGGGAGCTTATAAACAGGAGGAGAGTGACTTCACATGGTCTGATAGTGATGGGACAAGGGGAATGGTCTCAAACCAAAACAGGGGAGACTTCTATTAGATGTTAGGAGGAAATTATTCACTCAGAGGGCAGTGAGGCCCTGTCCCAGGCTGCCCAGAGCTGTGGGTGCCCCATCCCTGGAGGTGCCAAGGCCATAAGTGAGCCCTGGGCAGCCTGAGCTGGTGGGGAGCACCCAGCCCACAACAAGGGTTGGAACTGGATGATCTTCAAGGTCCCTTCCAACCCAACCATTCTATGATCACCTCTTCTTTATACTGTGTCTGAAAAACTTAAGAGGAAAACTTTAAAGTTTCAAAACTTTACCACAACGGTAATTTTATCCTGTCTTTTCATTTTGATCTACTCAATTACAGCTATCAGGGTTCCTCCTCTCAGCACAGTCTTTCACTAGACAAGGAGTTATTTGCTGTTTCTTTTCAATCCTTCATGCTTGCTGTAAAGTTGCTAAAAGGTCATCACTCACATTTTGTTCTGAGGATGACATGACTTTTCTTGCAGAGCAAACTCCACGATGGCTTTTATAAAGTAGTGCTTATGAACTTGTAACAAGCTCTGATGGCAGCTCATTCTGCTGCTGCAGTAAGCCTGGGAGATTAGAAGAGTTCAGGTGGAGCCCCTGATTTCTGCATTCTGGGGCAAGTTGCTGCAGGGTCTGGCCCCTGCCTTGGCAGACACCACGGACTCTGCAACTTCACCCTGGAGAAGGGATATCCTCCAGCTCATAACTAATAAAATGCAAGCATTCCACTGCGAAAATAGTTTCCACCCAGCATGGAAATTACCTCAGCTCTCAAACATGTTGCCCCGACAGCCAGGTTATGCTATACATCACAACTGGTGCCAGCATTTTGCGGCGGTGTGATTGGACTCAAATTAGAGATCGGGTCACCCATCAAGAGGGATTTCCTCTGGCTGGCCTCATTTACGAGCACTGGTTGGAATCTGTCTTGCCATTTTTGATAGTAACATCAATAACTTCCCTGGGATGTTATTAATGCAAAAGATTGGGCATCTTTCTTCCGAGAGCCAACAGGGACATGGGATGTCTCAAAAAGGCAATCACACATCTCCCTAGCTGAGATCTGAGCTGTTCTTGAACGGACATCTTCATCCAGAGCAGCGTCTGGCATCCTCAATCCCACCTTCTCACATAAACCAGATTGAAAAATAAATAGCTGAACAGAGATGTCTGCTTTTCTACAGGTTTTGCACAGGGATTCTGTCTATATGAACATGAGAATTGGCAGGAAGATTGGTCGGAGATTCCTAAGGCCTCCCTCTACTGCTCAGCTGTTGGTTTCCATCAGACTATTGGGGAATTAGTAGTTTTGTGCATCTCAGGCAGGTTGGAATTGGGCAAAGGTTTCAAAAGTTACACCAAACAGGAAGGGGAAGGAGTAACTTGCACACTCACAAAGGATGCTCCTCTACAAGGTATTTCATTAGAAAAGAGGGCTAATAACGTTTCCATTTTCCAAATTTTGGATTTAGCTGTCTCAACTCAAATCCATGATCAGGAAAAAAATATATTATTTCTTTATTACCAAGGAAGGAGAGAGATAGAGGACTTTTTTTTTTTTTTTTCCTAATAGCAGTTTTCCTAAGGAAATGAGGCCTATTACACTCAACTGTGTTTGAGGGGGAGGTCAGACCAGCACGCTGGTAGAGAATGACCTCTGCTCAAAATACCACGTTTGCATTGAAGTATGGGAGCATATATGGGGATGAGAGTAGACAGGGATTTGTTTTCTCCCCCTTGCAATGGAAGACTTGGGATACAGAGCTGAGAATATGGAGCCAAAGTTGGCTGAAACTTATAATTTCAAAAATGTGATATTCCTTATAGCTATGTGGGAGTGGACAAGATGCTGAGGAGCTCAAATCTTTTATAGACCCCAGAGAATGCACATAGAGTGCCATCGTTGTGAATCATAGGAAAAGTTCCTACTGGATCTCTTATGTATTTGGACATGAGAGGTCAGCCACAAGACATTAACCCATGTAACAAGGACAGGTGTTAATCTTTCTGCTGTTCCCTGAACTCCTCATTTTCATCTTCAGTTTCACCAAAAGTCCTGGAATGAGTAAATTCAGGCAGATAACTGAAGGATAAGCACTTAAGAGCAATGCACATTTACAATAACTGAATCATATAATAGCTACCCGTGCATCCAAGGCCATAATCTCAAATGGCAGCAGGAAAAGACAAGTTAATAATAGTCATTGTTACATGATTAAATTAGGTAGACAGGAATAATTTTTGCAGGACTCATAATGGTTTTAATGATATTATTTAGTTACCAAGAACAATATATCTTCTCTATTCATGAGTTCCTGGAAATCAAGGATGTTGAGCTGTAAAATATGTTTTTAAAGACAGAGTTGCAAGCTACATCCTCTCTGGAAGTTAGTTATACACGATACTGCAGTCCTACAGCTATTGAATTGTGCTTATGAAGTAAGCAGGATGTGCTGAGGGCCTGGAGCAAGACTTGAATGAGAACACTGGGCCTGTTCATGATATTCTGAGTAAATTTGGGTTTTCAGATGGGGTTCATGGAAGGATTTCAGATGGGGTGGAAGCATGGAGATCACTTGCATCCACCTCACTGTCGTTCCTTTAGAGGAAGTGACACTGTCATGGCATGGTCTGATATCGATATTCTGCTCTTTGGCTGCACTGTATCCCTCATCCATTCACCCATTCACCTTTGGAGCTGGACTCAACAATCCTTGTGGGTCCCTTCCAACTTGGGATATTCTATGATATCTGGAGCACTGGGCCCAGCGCTGGGCTTCTCAGTTCAAGGCACACAGGGAACTGGTGGAGAGAGTCCAGTGGAGGGCTGCAAAGATGATAAAGGACCTGGAGCAACTCTGTTATGAGAGAAGTCTGAGAGCCCTGGGGGCGTTCAGCCTGGAGAAGAGAAGACTGAGGGGGGATCTAATCAACATTTAGAAATATCTAATGGGTGGATGTCAAGAGATGGGGTCAGGCTTTTTTTGGCGTTGCCCAGTGACAAGACAAGGGGCAACGGGCACAAACTGGAGCCCAGGAAGTTCCGTGTGAACACAAGAAAGAAATTCTTTCCTTTGAGGGTGGCAGAGCCCTGGAACAGCTGCCCAGAGAGGTGGAGGAGTCTCCTCTGGAGATACTCAAACCCACTTGGATGGTTCCCTGTGCAGCTGCTGTAGGGAACTACTTTAGGGGGGGGTTGGACTGGGAGAGCTCCAGAGGTCCCTTCCAACCACTACGATTCTGTGATTATCCTATCCCTCTATTTGTCACCTGCTGACCAGCCCACAGGCAGATTGTGTCTCCCGTGACACGGCGTGGCAAGGCAAGAGGTCAGAGGAGCATGATGCACACAGAACGGGCCACCAGAAATGGGACGCGTTGGGTACACTGCACCATCTAAAACATTTCTTGTGAGTTGTCATCAGAGTCATTTTCCTACAGAATATTTTCAGTTTTGTAGTGTGTGTTCTCTGTGAACCGCATGAAATACACAGAAAATCTCCAGCAGTCGTGATGGTGCGGTGTCACGGCGCTGGCATTTGTCAATGTCTTCACACTGCTGGGATCTGTTTCACAGGACAGATTGCTATGCAGTGTGGAAACACAAACTGAAATTAAAATAGATGTTGAAGCAAAAAATGGACATTGAAGCATGTTGAAACAGGTCAGATAGCTTTTCCTTCATGCTGGTCCCATGGAGAGCCTGAATTCTCGGTTGGTGTGAGCTGGATGGCACTAGCAGATACAAAGGGAGTTTGTTGCACTACCAGTGGGGAGCAAGCTGAGGAAAAGCAATTGGGAAGCAGAATGGAAAGTTCAGAAGAGTAGCTCAATATTTGTCCCAGGAGTGGAACGTGCCTTGATGCCAGGTCAACACTGAGACATGACTTCAGCAATGTCATCAAGGGGCCAAGTCAACACTTGTGCTGGAAGACTGGGATTGTGCAGGTGAGTTTTCAGCAGTGGATAGATGTGTTTAAGCAGCCGAGCACCCATATTGAAGAAAATAACGAGAGAAACAAACTGCAAGGCTAACAACTGGCACGGAGTGCAGGAGACATGTGCCCTGACTTCGGAGTACAGAAACAATCTTGGCTTAGAGAAACAGCAACGACAGAAACATCTGTGGCTCCCAAACTCTCCCTTTCATCACCTTGTAGTATGACTATATTTTGACAACATTTGTCCCATTTAGCAGCCTGGTCAAGGCTGTGAGTGAAGACACTTGCCTTTCAGCTCTTCGTGTAATTTCATACCTTCTCCCCCGAGTAAAATGAATTTCTTTTATTATTTAACCGGAATAGACATCCTCTCCCCGAGCCTGGCTGCTAACCCAGTGCGTCACCGTGGACATCTCCTCATGCCAGCCTTCTCAGGCAATGGGAAAGAAGGTCATACGAGGCTGTATGTCCATTTGTCATCAACTTTTAATTAGGATAACTGCTTTCTTAATTCCATGATTAGGTTTAAGCATATAATTCCAAAGCTGCATACAATAGGAAAAAAATCAAAGGGAGGAAGTCGCAATGAAAATGTTCTTGACAGCATTTGCAGATGTCTGTTACACAAGAGGGTGTAACCCTCTCCTGCTGTCACCTGCTGAAGTTCATGCAGTAAAGGATGGGTTCCCATCTGCGGCAGTTTGCAATTTAAAGATGGCTAAACATTGTTAGTTGATTGTGATTCAAGGTTACAACACAAAGAGTGAGGGCTTGGGTTTGTTTTTTGTTTTTTTTTTTTTTTTTTTTAATCTGAATTCAGTCAAAAAGTCTTGATATTCTCAGGGGCCAAGAGATTTGTGTCTGAGACAAACAGAAGTAACTGAAGTAATTAACTGCAACGTCCTTGCAGTGCCAGCCAAACTGAGCAATTTCAGCAGCGTTTCTTTTTGAATGAATGACATTATTTCACTTGTGTGCTTTGAGAGCTTCCCTTTTTCCAGTATGTATATATTTTAGGGAAGACAAAATCATTTACAAGGAGGCAACTGTTGGGAAGTGCTGTTGTGAGCAGCTCTGTGTTAATTGTACACCTGAATTCACCAGAGCTATTTGATATGTCAGTATAGGAGAAGGCATTGGAAAGGTGAAGGCTGTAATCACAGGGGGATCACGGGGTAGCAGTTGCAGAAATTGCAAAAATGGACCATGGAAAGCTGGCAAATACCACACGCATCTTGTTCTACCACACTTGCCCCATGCTGGAGTGAATCAGGGACACGGAGGGCACTGAACTTCCAACCTCCCTCATGCAGGGTAAATGCTATCGTGCACTGTGTTTATTAAGAATTATTAAATGAAACCACCTAGAAAAAAAAAAAAGCACAAGCAAGAAGAATTTTTCAAGCAAATTTGGATCTCTTCCTGTTTGAGAAACACTCAAAGAGGCAGCTAGAAACCCTTCAGGTGTCAATGACAAAAGCTCTTTTGTGATGTCCCAGAAAGCAGTGACCACAAAAAATGTTACATAAGGTTGAGAAATCTGACAGCATTTCTGTTTGACGGCTTATTCATCTTCCTGCAAACAACAATCACATTCCATTTCTCTCCACTGCTTTTCTGTCTCTACTGTGGCTCTTATTACGGTTTTATCTTTCTGAAATCACTGTTATCAATCTGATAAGCAAATAAAAGAAAATGCTGTCCCAGTAGGGATGGAAACAACAAGGAACATCTCCAGCATATGCTCTGGTGATGTCCTAGAAAGGCAACACAACTAGATCTCAACTCTACTGGACCTCATGAGGTCTTTCAAAAGACTTTGGCATGATTTCAATGAGGCCTCAGGAGAATGAAAAATAACTGCTCAGTGATACCTGATCGCTCACCTGTGGTGACTTAGAGGAGTGAAAACAATTTCTTAGGCCAAAAGACCAAGTTTGCCTTTGCTTTACACAATCAAGTGACCTGGCAACAAATCCCTCATCTGAACTAAGGTGGAGCAATCAGCTGCAATCTGATCTTGGGTAAATCTAGAGCTACCTCACTGATTTTTCTGGAGTTAAGTCATTTTCTGGAGTTTAACACCCATCAGCCCCTTGAAGACATGGGATCAACCACACCTTGTAATTGTGGCCTACAATGAATCAGTTTTTGTGGTGCTCACTTTTGTGCTGATGTCGGAGGATGCTTTGCTGAGATAATCAATTTTTTGCCTGCCTTTTGCTTGGTCTCCAACAGAGAATTGTTTCTGCCGTGTCTCACATGCAGTTGGAGGTCACAGCATCTGATGCAGTTCCCACCCCACCGCCTCTGAAGCACAACAGGAACCACACAGTGTCTAGGAAATAATTTTTCCCCCTCTCACCCTGAGGCCATCTCAGATGGAAAGTCACAAACACCACAGTGAATAACCACAGGGTTGAGGAAACCTCCCAGCAGAGGGAGGCTCCACTGCTTGTTAATTAATCCAATCATTAGGGTGAATTTAATGCCATTTCTGAAGTTCTGTTCCCCGTTACTCCTGGCTTCATCTAAGAGCTGAAGAAGGCATCCTTCTCCAGATGAAGAAGCTGAGATCGGGCTTTCTTGCAAAGGAGTTTTCTGTGTTAAGGTGTGTGTGCTAATGACGTTATTACATGCTAATACACTTGGCAAGAGTTGACTTGGAAGACAATTTTTTGGTTCTTCTCCAATGAGGACGATGAGCCAGAAGAGCAGAGCATGGCAGCACAGTGCACTGTGACGTGTGCAGGGAGTTGAATGCAGGAAGGGAGATTTTCTGGGGCTACACGGGTCACTTTGCTGTTCTCCAAGCAGTGATTAAAGCCAGACAGAGGAATGGGAAATGAAGTCTCAGTTTTTCACAGTGGATGTGAAATTCTCCAAGGGCAGTAGAGTCCTCTCTTGCTTCACTTATTGAGATCAAAGCTTAGTATTTCTGCAAGAGATGCTAAGGATGCATACAAGCTATCAGTCTCCTTACAATGCTAATAGGGTGAAATGAAAAGGTCTGCTCAGGTCTTCTCAAATTAATACTTCTGTCCAGCCTTTAAAATTATGATTTTATTGATGTAAGGAAAACAGTAAAGAACTCTGTCCCACAAACCAGTCAAAATATTACTTTTCATTCATGAGAAGCCATTTTAAGCAGAAATAAAATACGACAAAAATGCAGAAACAGCATAACACACCAGGGAAAACTACTCTTCTGCATGAAACCTCACGGTGGGCTCTGGAGGTTTGCTTGTTGCCTTTCAGATCTTATTTGTACTCACAGATTTGGACAAAGTCTCATGGGAACAACATAACTCATCAGCACACCTGTAGGCACGAGGCTTTGGACGATGAAGGGAAGGCCTCTTCCAGTCCCCAGGGATGTGCCCATTAAGGTATTGGAGTCACAGCTCCTTCCAAGGTAAACACCAGAAGAGGAAAAGCGAAAGGATGACAAACCTCACCATGAAGCACAACTTAGACTCAACTTCGAGAAACTAGCCTGGACCTAAAAGCAGTCTAGTTTGCCAAAATAAAACTCCAGCCAAGGCAATAATGCTGTGTTCAGCCTTGGGACACCGCCATGCTGCATTTGGGTCTGCAAGGAGCAACTCAGTAACCTGAACATCACCTGCAGCCATCTCCTCCACCCTGGGGCAAGCAGACAGTGCCAGGCTCGCTGCTGCAAAGATCTTGCCCTGGGATAGCACAGAGCTTCACGCTGGTTTTGTACCAGTCTCTAGGATTGGAAAATCCTTTGCACGTATGTTTTCAAAAGACCCCAGGTGGAGTGTTTAGAGGTCCTTCCATCTGATCTCAGGTGACAAAAAGCCTCCTGTAAAAAGAAGTAAAAGTAATGGGAGAACTTTCCTTTAGTGGGGCTTGCCTCTAGGGAAAGGATGGGAGTGTTGGGAGGGAATGAAACCGTCTTCTCAGAGGAGGCAATGTCTGGGCACAACTAGATGAGTAGATAGCAGGCCCAGAGCAAGGAGAAAAATGAACAGACAGATCATCAGATATCAAAGGGGTCAATTTAGGAACCACATCACAGTCACAGCTTAGAGAAAAAAAAAATGGCAGTTTTTTGTTATTGTTGGAATTAAATGTGTAACGGTCAAGTCCCACAGGGCCTAGACAGCATTTCAGCAGCTGTAGAAATTCATGGAATCAGATGAATTTCACAGCAAAAGCACTGCAATGCAAGCTCAGGTCAGGGAGAGCTTGTGTGAGAGCAGAGTCTGTCAGAGAAAACATGCCACTTCCCTTGTTCATCCAGAACCTCTCTGCAACTAAACAACAAACTTCAGGGGAGCTTGGCAGCCTTGATGACAGCGAGTAGAGACCTGATGGAGAGAGTTGCAAGCCCTCCCTTGGGATGGCTGTGGAACAGCTTTGACTTAGCAGTGCATTAGCAGCACTGTTCAGTGATGCTAAGCAGCTGATGCTGGCTCCTGTTGGTCCTTGGTTGGGGGATTGGGCACAGCCAGAAGCTGGTGTGACCTCCTGATGGGATTTCTCCCAAAGAATTCAACCGTGTTGAAGCAACACTGAGTTTGTCAGCAGGGAGCAAGCCTTGTTGCACCTTTACGTTGCTGTGGTCCTCTCTGTGGAGAGCCACTGACCCTGTGGTTCAATTCTCACCACCCATACGTACATCATAAATGAAGTCTGGTCATCATCTTTCACTCAGGTCTTGGCAGCCAGCTCCATGTCCCTGGCTTCTGGTCTGTGTCTGCCTGCCCTCCAGCCTCTGCGTTTTGCAATGCTTTGTTTGTTTGTACTGAGGAGACTTCTGTTGTTGGATCTCTCTTGGCTGCTCCATGGGCATCTATAGATTAGGATCAAGCTGAATCTTAACATTCATCTTAGGGTGAAGACGGTGTTCCCATTTCCTACATTTGGGAATGACTGGGATACCTCCTTCAGGAGCCTCAGACCCTTGGCAATCAGCAAAAAACACAGAGTTCACAGGAGAGCCCACTTAGTGGCTCGTATTTACTGAATACATAAAGTCCCAGCAGCATGGAAATGCCCTGTTTGTTCGCCCAGAGATGAAATCCTGCAGTCTGACTGCCAGGCAAGCCACCCTTCCATGACCCAGCCCATGACTTTCCCAGCCCTTCCAGTTGCCAATGCTTGCAGCAAGCTGTGACTCCCTGGACTGGAAACACACTCTCCCCATTCTTACTTTTTGCTTCCGTCTTCACCACTACCACATCAGCCCTCTGGTCACCAAATGGCAGCAGGAGCCCACATTCACCCAATTCCCACCACATCTCCCCATTCCCAAAGCCTTTCCCAATCCTCCTCTCTATGCAGCCCATGCCCATGGGTTGCTGCTGTCTGCCCACATTCTTGGCCATGTCCAGATGCATCCTCATGGCGTGGCAATGAAAGAAACAATAATTTTCTCTGTTGCAGAATTCCTTCCTTTATCCTTTATGACTTCCCTGCTCTCTGGGTCATCTGAAAGGTTTTTTATCAGCGGTGAATGTATGTTTTCTTCAGATCGTTAATTCAAATGTTAAATGGCGTGGAAATGCTCCCTGCTCAACCCCAGTGGAAACACAGCCACTTTATTTATTGCCACATTTATAATTGCCCTTTGAATCTTATTAATTAGCTACTTTGCAAATCATTTAACATCTTCCTCACACTTTGTGTCCCATTCTCTTATTCAAATTAAAACCAGGACTAAGCTGAAGAACCACTTGCTGCAATTCTTTGACAAAACCTACAACATCAGCATCATCACAGTTCTTTAAAAAACTGGTAATTCTATTTTTTAAAAAAGGTACCAAATTCACTTGACAGTATTACTACTTGGCTTTAGTTTTGTTACCCTCCTTTAATTTCCTTCCTCTATTAATTGTCCTCCTTTAATTTATTGCGTCCTGTGTGAGATTCTGTATTATTTTGCCTGGGACTGATGCCAGGCTAACAGACTTACACTTTCCTAGGATATCCCATTTACCTTTTTGAAAAACACAGTTACGAAGTTGGCCGGAATCTCATCTTTCAGAACCACCTAAAACAACTGAAAAAAAACATCATTAATGTTCCAGAGACCTCCTCTGGTGGCTCTTTTAAACCTCTTGGGTGCAGTTATCTAGATGCAGCCCTGTCAGGAATTAATAGCTGCTGCCCGAGCCCCCATTAGGGGGTTACAGCTGGAATGGAAAGCATTTCACCATCTAGGTGTAATCTGTGATCACATTATCTAGCTATTCCCAAGCACAGAGCAGAAATATTTATGGAACTTTTCTGCCTTCATTATTATCGATGATGATAATGTTTTCCATTTCAATCTGGTAATGGCTCAATACAGGAGTTAACCTTTCTTTTTTTTTTTTTTTTTTTTTTTTTTTTTTTTTTTTTTTGCTTTAATGTCACTTTAAGACTCTCAGCTGTCCTGGCCATAGATCTCTCCTCACATCCTTTCCCCCTCTGACCATGGGCTTTACCCTTCCTTTTCCACCAGAGAGACACCCAAGAGGGGTCGGTGCACCTTTCATCTCTGAGCTTTGATGGGGCTGGCTTGGCTCTCTGTCCCTACACCAATGGTCCCACAAACTCACTGTCTTGCACAAGGACCATGACATGGGTGCAAGGGGTTTTAGAGGCAGCCCCAGAGCCACCCACAAGATGATAAGGACATCATCCTCACTAATAAAGTCTGGGGAGGGACACCTTTGCCAGGAGCTCCAGAAGCCATTGGGCAGCTTAATGGTAGAAGCTCCATTATGCGTTATTAAATACAAAGACATCACTGCTGGAAAAAGAATTTAGATCCAAATTGCTGGAGGAAGGAGGGAGATACCTCTCCATGGTGGCCTGTTCTGATGGATAAACCTCTGTAAATGTCTGCTGTGTATGAGTGCTACAAGCTGGAGCATTGCCCTTTGGTGATTGCTCCAATGCCGTGGAGCTGGTGTGCTCTTAGACCTGCATCGTGTGTTCAAGGTAAGAACCTTCCACTGTCTGGGGCTTTTTTTTCACACTCTAGTTTGGAAACTGATATGTCAGGAATACAAATGCTGTGCTGGAATAAAAAAAAATAGGACTGATTCACACTCAGCACTCAGCACTTAAGTGGGTGTGTTATGAGTGAACAAGGTAAGACCTTGGATGTTAATAGGGAGGGTTTATTTCTGTTCAAGGAATGTTTGATGGAGACAGCAAGCAAATTAGCTTCAAAGGCCATGGAAAATTTTGAAATAAAAATCCTTTTATATGTGGGCCACTGTTCTCAGATAATGGCTGCTATGAGAGCAGAATATTTGAGCTTTCTTAGTCCAGCTCTTTATATACATACTTAATGAAATAGTAAAGATAACATGTGGAAAGGATGCTAAATAAAAGGAGAACAAACCAACGGCCCAAGACAAAGCCACGTGTCCCTCCAAGAGCTCCCGAGCAGTTGCTTTGCTGAGGAAGCAGTTGGCTGCCAGAACATTCCCTACAGCCCTCGAGCTGACCAGCACATAGGAATCTGGATGTATATAACATATTTTAATGCTTTATATGACTTTATAAGTTTTATTGAAGTATCTGCTCTGTCTGCTGTTAATATGAAGCAGAGGGCTCCTCAGCCTTGTTTTTTTTTTTTGCTATAGTTTCCTACAATTAGGACATCTGTGAAAGCAGAACTAAGAGTGAAACTGCAATGAAAATAATCAAGAAAAAAAATCTACTCAGAATACTTAATAAATACATATTTTTTTGAGTTAGGTCTTCATTTGTTCCAAAGTCTTCTATAGCAGAAATAATTTTTTTTTTTTGGTAACATAAAATAGTTCTCCTTTCACCTTGGGGACAGGAAAACTTTCAGTTCACATCAAAGCCAGAGATTGCAGCTGGAAATATCCCTGCCTTTGTTTCTAATGCTAAACAAAACAAGCCAAGGGAAAAAGGTGCATGATACAAAAAAAAAAAGAGAACAACAACAGAGAACAACCACAGCACAAATGCAAAAAAAAATCCAAAATGTTAATTTTGAACTAAATAACCAGAAGGGAAAATGTAGGGGGGGAAAGGCTTTGGCTTGCATCACTTTGCAAATTACTTCTAATGCACTCAGAAAGGCTCAGAGCTGCCCCTGCCATAAGAGCAACCCCAGGGGCTTGGAGCTGAGGTCCATGTAGCCCCATGTTCTGTCCTCTGGCAGCGGTGACAGCAGCAGATGCCTAAGGAGGAGCAGAAGAAAAGGGGCACTGTGTGGCAATACCCCCCGACAATGCTCAATCAGTCTGCAGTTTGCAGCTCAGAGATGTCCTGAGCCAAAAGGGAGGGTTTTTTGTGTTTAATTTTGGAATTTTTCCTGTTTTAGTTTGCCCAGTTGTTCCCAACTCCTCCTCCAATAAATAAATAAATAGATAGATAGATAAATAGATAAATAAATAAACAAATAAAAGGAAAGAAAGTTCCAGAACAAATAAGGTATGGAGATGGGGCACACTGGTAGGACATCTTGCCAATGGAGAGGAAGTGATGGACAAACAGATGGGAAAGTTTCTCTCTGGCAGAGGCAAGTCAAGGAGAAGATTCCCACCATCTGGCACATTTATCACTGAAAATCCTGGTGGGGTGTTTGGTGGGGAATCAGCTGAATGCATCCAGCCAGGGAGGAGAAGAGATGGAGAGGGCATGGAGGATGTGTGCAGAACCAGGCTGCAAAATAGATGTTCTGATGCAGAGAGTGGCAGTCTGATGGACGGTTTCCTGCTGTTCCTAAGGGAATGGTCACTGGGTTATGGGTAGGAAGGATGTCTCAGTTGGGTGGGTGAAGACTGAGCTCTTGGCAGGCACAAGCTCCATGTGCAAAGCTTTTCTGTTGGAAAAAGGCCTGAAACAAATGCTGAGCTGGTAAGAAACCCAACACACAGAACACTGAGCTCTTCCTCATTTTGATCTTCCCACCAGAGAAGCTCGAAGAGTAAAATGAAACCATGGCCATGTAGGTGTTTGCTCCTTTTTTGGCACACAGATTAAAGAGATGATGAAGATGGAAACACACAGCTCTGTGATGAGCTGGTTGCTTGGAGAAATACACAAAACCAGGAGACCTTATGCATGTGGCTACCAGCTCAAAGACCAAAACCAAAGAAGTGCAGATAAAACCCAGCTTCTGTAAATGGAGAACTGTTGTGCTGGGACTTGTTCTCCACTGGAGTCACTCCATGGTCAGCTCCGTACCCACTGCAAAGGAAGAGCTGGGCTTGAAATGAATGCAAGGGAAATGAAGGCTCAAAACCCGTTGCAGCCTTTGGTTGACATCCTTTCTCCAAGCCTCATCATTTTTGTGACTCTGAGGCCTTTTGTCAAACCAAGGAAGACTTAAAATGCACCAATGATGTGTTTAAAGGCTAGTTGAGGCCAGGAGAAACTCGGTAAAATTACTTCTGTGCCTCATTGGTAAGGCTGGAGCTTGTTCCATCTTGGCGTGGAGAGAGAGCTGGCTGGCAGGGCAATTTGTTTGCCTCCACTGAAACATTAAATCTTGGTTTTCCTGTGCTGTCCTCCCTGGGTCTGAAACCCCCTGCATTTGTGGACGTTCTGGGAAAGTGGCAAAAGACATCTATTCACAATAGGATTACTGGAGACAGCTGAGGGACAATTTCCTGGAATGATAGAAATGACTTCTTTGTGGATATCTGGCTGGAGTGTCTCTATTTGAGTGATGATGTGATTGCTCCTGGGGTTTTGCTGAAATGCTAGTTATATGTAAAGACATGCTCACCCTCACATGAGCGTGCTTCAGTATTATTTGAATAGAAGGAAGCTGGTGAATACTAGGGCAACAATATGTGGCTGAACACAAGCAGATCTGGGCTGGGGAAGGGCTGAATGGGAAGCATCCATTCCTTTTCATGGCTGGGTTTTAAATTTACAGCCCAGGGTGTTGCTGCAGTGCTGTGTGCTACAGAATCTTGTGTCTGAGGTGAGATGGAAAATGCATCCTCGGCTTCCCTGCAACGCACAAAGGCAGAGAGTAGCCACTGGCAGGCACTCTGGATGTTTAGGTATTGGCTGTACAAGGCTGTTTCTCTTGTCCTACAGAGAATTGCAAGCAGGCTGCTCAAAGGAGTAAATCTAGAGCCTCACTGCATCTGAAATTGGGGAATTCTTCTATTTGCAGGGAAGAGAAGGGACTCAAGTGCTCAGTTACAGACATCTCCACGTCACCTGCTCCCTTTCTTTTATTTTCCTTCCTTCTCTTGTCCTGTCTTTTGCGCCTCTTATCATCAATCATTTGTGTCACGTCCTCCCTCCTTGCCACAAGCAGGTCTCACACTGTCCCATCATCCAGCTTGTTTCTTGTTGAGCAGCTCAGCCACCAGGTCAGGCTCAGCACAGGCAAACCAGAGCTCAGCAGGGTCAGCCGTGTCTCTGCAACCTGAGGCCCCAGTGTCACACTGCACCTGGTCCTCTCAGCCCCACACAGGCTGTGTCCAAATCTTACAAGTTTTCCTCATTTTTCCTTTTGCTTTTAACAGGGTGGTGGGCATAGAACAGGTTCCCCAGGGCAGGGAGCACAGCCCCACACTGCTGGAGCTCAGGAAATGTTTGGACATCACTCTCAGCCATTGGGGTTGGGTTTTGGGCAGCCCTGCATGGACCCGGGGGTTGGACTCGATGATCCCTTCCAACTCAGGTTATTCTATGATTCTACTTCTTGCTATCTCAGCAAATTCATCTTTCTTCCGTTTGAGGAGGACGTCAAATATCTCGTTGCAGCCCTTCTCACCATGGGAGCTGCCTCTTGTCTGGCCTCGATGACAATGTCTTTCTCCAGTTGGTGTTTCCAGGAATATTCTTTTGGCTCAGGCCCACCGCTCCCTGTTTATGGCCCTCCATGGACCTCTCCTCAGCTCACTGTCCTTGCCCGGGATCACAAGAGAACTACTCTTCCTTTAGTGTTGGCCAAGCTGTCCATCAATCCTTGGCCAACAATGGCAGATTTGGGCACCATCTCCTCACTCAACCACTCCATGCTCCAACCACACACGTCCCTTCCACCCTCCCCCACCACCTCCTCCACCAGGACCCAGCACACAAACAACCACTTTATGAAAGCAAAGAGGGAAAGCCAACAGCAGCTGCTTTAAATCTGTTGTAATGCTGGTGGCAATTGCATAAGGCCAAGGTTTTGTTGACGTCCCCACCCCATTCCTGAGAAATATTTAATTTATTTTAGTGTCGTCGTGCCCGCTGCCCATGCCCACAGCACATTTGCAGTGCAGGAACCACCCGTCCACATTGGCAGCACGCTGCCAGCGAGTGCCAGCATCAAAGCCCGTCTCTGGATTCCCTTCTCCCCTGACACAATTCCACAAAAAAGAGGCAAGATTCAAACCAGGCCACTTGGCCCAGCCCGGCCAAGTTCCTTGTCATGCCCCTGGATGTGCAGAGCTTGGTAAACAGATGGGTTTCACTGTGCCTGGAGGACTGGTGGCTCTAGGCCCTGACAGAGCAGCAAGTTTCAAATTAAATGACCCTTCAGCAAGAGGGCCCGGCCTACGGCAGCTTTGTCTGCTAGCAAGATGCATTGCTCAGCCTGAGAGCCCTGTCCCAAAGCTCTGCTTTGCGTTAAAGATTTTGAGTGAAGCAGCTGCCCTGTCCCAAGGGCCTTGTCTTGGGCACAAAGCCAGCCCTTGTGTCTCCAGCCTTGGATGCTGAGATCTGCTGCCTCTCACAGAGGCACTCTCACCTCAGGATGCAGATGGGAGCAGAACCAAGAAGCTCTCCTGGATTTTAGGATGAGAGGGAATGGCCTCAAGTTGTGCCAGGAGAGGCTCAGGTTGGACATTAGGAAAAATTTCTTCCGTGAAAGAGTGGTCAGGCACTGGCACAGCTGCCCAGGGAGTGGTGGAGTCACCGTCCCTGGAGGTGCTCCAGAACCGTGGAGATGTGGCACTTGGGGACATGGCTCAGTGGGCATGGTGGGATGGGCTGGGGTTGGGCTTGGGGATCTGAGAGGGTTTTCCAACCTTAATGATTCCATGTGACGTCCAGCTTTGGACATGGCATCTCTCTGTGGAGATCATGGCAGAGCTGGCCATGTCATAGCTGGAGGACAGGCAGGTTTTCCTCTGTTGTGTTACTGTTCAGGTCTTCTTTCTGCCCAAGAAAAAAAAATGAGCATGAGAAAATACCGGTGGTATCTGCAGCCCCACCTGTTATTTCTGTACATTCACAGGAATGATCCTGTGCGTAACCTTCCCTTGAAAATCAGGTCTACAGTCATGGGAAATGTGGTACCCATACCTGTGAGATATTAGTGCTGACGCTGTACAGCAAAGACGAGTTTGTAATTCTTTGAGACATCATGAAAGGAAGTTGAGAAAGTCCCCTAAAACTAAAAACACTAATAATCAAAAGTAAAGAGACTCCCAAGAGTCTCAAAACCCCTGAGGACTGCTGGGCAAAAAAGATCTCTCCCAGCATCTCAAAGATGCACAAGAAATGATGTGTTTCTTACCATTTTACCCAGTTCTGTGAGTTACAAAGGGATTGGAAATGTTCATTTTTCAGGAAAGGGTTGCCAGCTTAGAACAGATGAGACATATTTAATGAGAAAATCTGGCATGCTCTAAATCTGCTGTTCCCATATGGGCATTTTCCCCGGCCTCCATTCCCATCTCTCTGGGGACTTCAGTCCCGTTCCAGGCACTAAACACCTCAAAAAGGGGTAATGAAGCGCTCAGGACTGTGATGTTTAAATCCTTAGTAAGATTTATTTCCAAATGGCTCGTTCAGAGCTACAGAGGGGATTTGTAACCATGCCAGGAAATAAATCCACATTCCCTGAGCCCCAATAAGTTCTCTTAACAGCAATATAATTCATCCTGTCTCCCAATAGGGATATTCGGAGGCTTTGGTTTTGACTTCCTGGGGAAGAGAGAGTTTTGTTTCTTGAAAAAACTTAAAATTTCTATCAAAAACTGAATGCCAAGCTGGAAGTTTGAAAACTCTCATGGATGCTTTATTTTTTTTAATCTCAGCATATTGGAATTCAAAGAAAAATGTAATTTTAACTTCACAGCGTCTTGCTGCATCCTGTTTTGACACGGTTTAGCACCAAAGTCAAAACAAAATGGGATGACAGAGTCTGAATGCAGCTTTCTTCTTCCTCCTCTCTCTTCCAAATGGAAATGCTGAAAGAAAAGCTTTCGTTTCCCATGACTAATGCTGTCAAACCCAACGTGCCCCTGTGAAACTGCGGTTCTGCTGAAGCACACATCTGATATTTGCTCTGGCTCTTCCCAGTGTTCACATCACTGATGGGAAAGGTGGACTTTTCCACTCATGTATCAAAAGGATTTTGGATCAGAAAATAGAGGAAAGCTTCCCCTGCCTTAGGGATTCGCGGGTGGTTGAGAGGAGACGTGGACGAAATGCATCAGGTGATGGATGTTTCTAGGGGAGCAGGCTGGGAATCCCTTCGTCATATCTAAAAAATGGGGAAAAAAAACCACAACCCCAAACCCACCCAACACAGTTAAAAGGCAAATAGAGCACCTCATCAATTTAAAATGTGTTATTACAATGCCTAATTAAGCTGGGGAACTCATCACCAAGAGCCGTTATGCAAGCTCAGAGGTTAGCAAGACTGAAAAAGCAAAAGGATAGAAAAAAAGGAAAGAAAATGGCATTTATCTGTCTAATGGAGCATCTACAGCTATGTTAGATTGGTCTGAAAGGGATATCAATTCTCCTTCTGCAGAGCACAAACAAGCTACCAACAGCCCATTAGGATGAAACTTCCCCTGTGGGAAAATTGCATAATTTGTCAAGTGCAGCGTCTCTTACATCTTTCTTTGAAACAGCTGGAAATGATTAATGTCAAAAGCAAGATCTGGAGGAAGATTGGCCACTGGTTCTGGCACACTCGGGCAGTTTCTGTGTCACTGAGTAATTAAACCTCAGAGGACTTCAGCAGGCCAGGACAGAGTTAAACCATTCTCGTATAATTTAGAGACATCCCATGTGGGTGCAGAAAGGAAAAATGCCCTCTCCAAAGGCTTGTCCCTGAAAAAACAGGCCCTGTGGAACATGTAGGACCCTCCTATGACGTGGAAGCACTTTTAGGAAACGTTTCAGAGCCCAAAGGCAAAGCTAGAGATATGTGGGCTTGGATTCCCAAAGTGAATGCAGTGGTTGCCGTGGTGACAAAACGATATAGTGATTACAACTCAAGGGGATTTTAACCCAAGGGAGCCATCCAACAGCAGAAGAGAGGTTGCTCTTAGTCATAAATATAAGGAACTGAGACAATCTTTGTGTTTTCCAGGCTGTAACAGCTCTGTAAATTGGATAAAAGAGCCAGTGACATCCACCAACAAAGGTGGCAGCTCCATTATCAAGTGGTACCGATCAGAAGCCTTCCTGGAAACCACTTCAGTGTCTCTTATCTTGCCTGTCAATTGTAAGCAATTTGGGACAGGGACTGTCTTTGCACCCTATGCTCAGCACTGAGCTCAAATGGGGTCCACAACTGATACTTTGAGTTTCTACAGTAACACGGATAATAAAACCAGACAAAGGAAATTACAAACTTCATTTTTTTTCACATTTCCTGGAAAAAGTGTTTCACTTCTCACTTGAAGGTCCTCAGCTAGACAAAAGATTCCCCGATGTACCCCGGCCACAGAAACTCATCATGCACCCTGAGGGGAGAACCTGGGATGGGATAGGAAATAACACGAGATTTCCATTTTAATGGTGCAGAAGGCACATGAAGTGACAGCCTGCAGTGACATTTCCAAAGCTTGGGCTTTTTTGGCTAAAATATTTAATTTTTATTCTTTAAATTAAAAAAATAAATAAATAAAAAATCAAGTTTTCCAAGAAGGAAAGTTTCACATGAAGTCATGAACAAGTTACTACTGGCCTTGCTTCATTAACAAAAAACCAACTGATGTACTCATGGACCAAAGTTGCCTGCTATAATTATTGATTCCAGTTGTTACAAAACTGCATCGCATGGAATCGATCTTCTTCTCACTTGAATGTGAGAACACAGATTCAGAGCAACACAGCAGGCTTTCTATCGGAGCTGCGATGGGTGTAGGAGCCCATACAAAACTGCAATCCTTAACTGTGAACCTGTGTCGTCTCAAACATAAGGGGAAATCACAGGGAGAAATACTCAGCTCTGGGACCATGGTGGCAAAAATGAAGCACTAAGTACCAAAATCCTAGGTACTCTACCAAAAAAAGCATATGGGCACCTAATGGGCACATAAGTGAGCGTTGTCAAATGCCAGTTGTCACCATCCAAGATGCAAGTCCATGGCAAACGTGGGTTTTATTTGAGCCAAAGATGTCAAAGGTGTAGCTCTGAGCAAAGAGACAAAATCAAGTTATATTTCCACAGAAAGCACAACGTAGCCTGGTGTCTTGGATTTCAAGGAGGATGCAATTCTGGATGGCTTCCTATTGATAAATTAGAGGGATTTCCTTCTTGCTGGAGGACAGCTCTGGTGTCAAGGCAATGTTCCAGCTGCCATCTCTAGCCTGGGAGCTCTAACTGTTGATCACTGCAGGCCTGGAGGGTGCAGCAGGAGATGGGTTGGTCCGTACTGGCCATCTGCCTTCCACCATTCCTTGTCTCCACTCTTCCTTGACTCTGGAGGAAAGTGTAGTGGATGAGACGGACCTTCAGATGACCAAATGCTGATGTCCCTTTTCTCCTGTCCACTTGTTTGATGCCAGTCAAGAATTTCTCAGGCACAGGTACGGCTTTTTACACATCACATAAGGGCCTGTTTTCTTTCCTTGTTGCAACCTCCTCCACACACTGAGTCATTCTTTCCACTTCTCCCCAAAATGCTGATGTAAATCCAATTGTCACAGGCTGGCTGAAGAGCCTGTCCTCTTTTGTAGCCTTTCATTTTCCCAGGGCTCGCAGTGTTCCTTAAATAAGAAGGCAAAGCCACGCAAAAGCCAGTGATGCCTGCATGGAAGTCCACTTCAACACAAAATTCTGGGCTCCCCAACAAGTTGAGAATCACCCCAACGTGCCTTTCCCTGCCTAGGAACTTGTGCTTAGAAATATCAAATGCATCTGACTGCACTAACAACATTAGCATGGGCACCTCTTCCAGCTAAATAGGACATTTAATTCCTATTAATGATGAACTAATTAGAGCATGGTGAGCAACAAAAAAAGAAAACAAAATCTTTGCATCTTTGTAAAACTATTGATGATTTCCTATAAGAATATAGGCCATCCTTTCCTTCCTCAGGCTCAAAGGAGGGTGTGTGTTCATTGACTAGAACAACCAGCAGAAATCTTCAAGATTTCATCTTTCATCTTTCGTTCAGGGATAAATTTAACTACAAAGAAAAATTGTTAGATTTTCATGGATGCAGACGAAGACAGGCACATTAGTCAGAAAGCCTGCATTGCTAAATACAGTATGTGCACTCAGAGTGACCTAAATATCTGTAAAATTACCCTGCCTAATTTCAAGCAAGAAAAAGCTACTCAGAATTACTTTAATTAGCTTAAAAGGATGCTGTCAGCCACTTTCTCACAGCAGATTTAATGCTTTATGTTATTCATTGTACACATAGCATCCCATGGCAGAGAAACAAAATGCTTTTCTACTCATGATTGCTAATATTACCATTATTTATTCTTATCCAGATCTCCTTAGTTAGTGTGGTTTGTGCTCAGTGGTGTGCTTCATCTCTTTGCCCCCCAATGTGTTTCAAAGCCACTTGTTAATTCTAAGAAACTGGAGGAAAGCTAGCACTGATTAAATTCCATGTTATCTCCCAGAAAAGCTCAGATGCTGTTGACTGCTCAGCACCATGGTGGGTTAGACCTCAGCATCTCAAGCCACATTCACTGAAAGCAAGGATTTGTGGCACTCTTAGTAAAGTTTGGGCTGACTTGCCCAGCATCACCAAGGAAGTCTATGGCAGAATTTGAGTCCCCAGGAAAGGATTCCAGAGAGCTGGTCCCTTCCAGAGCTGGGATTAGGTTATATGGGCTGCCTTATGTCTCACTTTTGAGCATTCAACTTTTGAATCAAGTCATACAATCATAGAATCATTAAGGTTGGAAAAGATCTCGAAGGTCATCTAGTCAACCTACCACCAAGACTGCCCACTAAGCAACAATGGTGGTCTTTATGCTAGCAAGGATTCTTCAGCTTGGAAAGGAGATGAAAAACTCTATGGAATCGAGAGAAGCTCGGATAAGGAGAACTGGGAATAATGGTACAAGAATGAGGGACTGTCCTTTGAAACTACCTCGTGACAGGTTCAAACATGCAGCTAAGATGTGAAAATTCCTCAAGTTGGATACTGCCAGTGCTTTACATGTATTCAAAATGTGACAGGAGAAATTCAAGGAAGAATACATTGCAGGACATGAAATGTAAAAGGCTTTATGATTTGGGATGATCCTAGATGAGTTGTTACTAGCTCTGAATTCTCATGTTTTCAATGTTGTGCACTAGCAGAGAATAGGCAAGGCGGAGTCCAGCTAAAATGACTATTTCTTATGTCCTTATTTTCAGACAGTTCCTTTTTCATGATAAATGCATGTATTGAATTGGAGTTGGACCTCGTTGAGATGCCAGCCTTTAGGGTAAGATGTGTCTGATGTACAGAGAAATCCCAGAGAAATCCCTCATGGAGGTGGCAGCGGACTCAGCAGGTCCCAGCCTGTGGTCTGCAGCCACAAAGATCATGAAGCTCCATCCTGATAGCTGTGGGCAAGCAAGTGGGACCTCGATACCCAGGTATGAGGTGTCATTTCTGCTTCAAGAGTGCAAGAGCTTGGTTAGAAGCCTCTTTATTTTTGAGTTCTGGAAGGAGAAGTGATGACAAGTCCTGCTTCCCCCTTTGGCTAAGGAAAGGATCAGAGGAATTCCAGCCACGCTGACCAAAAGCAAATTGAAAAAGGCTGGAAAAACAAACTGGTTTCAAAGAGAATGGTAGCCTTCAGCATTTCAGATATTTGGGGCACCCTTCCTATCTGTTTCCTGAAGTGCAGCACAGTGCTGAAGGCAAGAAAACCAGACCTGGAGCCCATGAGGCAGTGGAGAAGCTGAGGAGGTGAAGACACAGCTGAAAACAGCAGAAGTAATCTAGCAAGAGCCTCCCTCCTCGTCACCGGAGCTGCATTTCAGCCGAGGCAACAAGAGAAACCCAAACCACAGTCTGTGCCAACCCGGACAGCCCAGCGGGATGTGGCAGGGGAAGGAGGAGAACTTCGTCTCGTTAATCACTCCCAACTGTGTGAGACGGGCTGGGAGCAGGCGTCCCGCCAAGGCGTTGCTGGGTTTCCCAACCTGATGCCATTCTCCCGACTCTTTGCTCCCTGCCACCTCCCTTCTGCATCAGATCCAGGAGCAATAATGCCCAAATTGAGACCTTGCAAATAGGGGCAAATTTTGCCTCTCGCAAAAATCCAAGCCAGAGACTTCCCCCATCAGGACTAACATATCCTCTGGGCTTTCTGTAGATGCTCCCTGGCAATTAATCCCAGAGGTGATGCTATGGGTATTCAACCCAATGAGTGCTGGGGGTCACTGGTCATGGTGAGGGGGTGAAAGGATGGCACTGTGCTCACCATGAAGCATGCTGATAGAGGAGAGAGAGCCCTGGATCTCCATCCTGCCACGAATAAATGTAATTCCAGGTTGGCATGCCCTACCTGGGAGAGCCAGGGAGTCGTGTCTTCAAGGGCACACCAGACTGCTGATTTCTCATTATACTTTAAGCACTGAAATGCAACTAAACGGGAAAGAATGTACTCCAGCTGCTAAAGACAACCCAGTCACACAGGATGACTTCAAACACTGCATATCCCCATGATTCGTTGACTCCTGGAGCTGCTTCCATTCCTTCCCCATTCCCCAAATTTAGCTTCTTGTGCCAAAATTGAAACTGAATAAATTAATAAAACTTTGCAAACGTCGTGTCTCATTCACCAGGACCAAGACATGTCTTTTCTTCCATACCTGGGCCCCCAAACATCCCTTTGGCCTTGCAGGAGCATTCAGCAATGCTAGCACGAGTCTACAGCGTGAGCCAGCCTCCCTGGTGAAACTGGTTTTGCCATAACTCGTGCACAATGCCTCTCACAGGAGGGTTTGGGGGACGAATCAACCCACTGCCAGTCCCCCTGGCTCTTTGCTTTCTTTGTGATGCCTCCTGCTTACTCCAGAATTAGGAAACCTTCCAAATGGAAATGTAAGGAATGCAAATTGATGTCTTCTCTCTGACATGAATTATCTGACTCCTGTGGCTGTCTCTGCAAGATCATTTGAGCCGAGCTTGACTGTTGCAATAATTAATTTCCAATCAAGCAAATTTGCGTAAATCTTCCCTTTAGAAATCTGCCTTAAATCAAGGGTTTAGGCACCACATTCCAGCTTGGTTTCATTAAAAATAGATTGCTATTGAAAGCTGCCAGTGCTGTAAATACAGGCACCACGCCACCCTGCAGGACAGCTCGGATACACACTTTCCACATAATGAAAACCTGCCTTAAAAGCCAGCTCCACAGCAAACGTGTCCTGCAACTGGGGACTGCCATGTTGCTATCTGCAGCTCTGATGACATTCTCTTCTTGTATCTGATGTTGCAGAGATGGCTTTGAAGTAAGCAAAATGAGGGCTCCAGAAAAAGAGGTCTTGCCAACTTGAGAAATCTTAGATCTTGTGTGCAATCCACAGCAGTCTGCTGCTCTGAGGGGAGAAAAGAAAGCCCTCTCCATGGGACACAGAAGACATGCCCATGAGAAAACTTTCTCTTTCCTTCACCAAACACACAGCTGTGCTCTTCCACAGAGATCAAGGTGCCACTGACTAGCTCCAGGGCTTTTCTAGGATTATGCAGCCTCATATCACAGAAGATGGTCCGAGCAACATGGAGAGCCCATCCCAGCCATCTCCATAGGCTGAGGCTTGACTCGTTAAAATCACCATCTGATGACATGCCAAGCGAGGCCAACTCCTTCAAAGGCTCAGGCTGTGTTGTATGGTCATTCAGCAAGATGCCCTGGAAAAAATACTTTCATTCTCTTGTTGACATTGAAGTCTACACTCAAGGTGTGCAAATGAGGTCTTCTCCTTCACACAAGCACTCCAGGCAACACTGAAGTCCTTGTGTCTGATTTATCTCTGGCCAGCTCTGAGGTCCTTGAGAGGGTTCACGTCTCTGGTTGTTGGTGATGTTTTTTCAAAGTGATTGATATAGAAAAAGAGAAGGAAGATTTGGAGCCGGGCAAGAGAATATCTAGTAATCCTGATTTCCAGCTTCCTCAGCCACCAAAACCACAGGGAGGAATGAAAACTTGACAGTACAAGCCTGCCTGCTGGTTGAAGCACACCATGTATTCCAGGCCTGTGAATGAATGAGAAATCTCCCAGAGAAACTGGTGTCTCGACACGCCGTTCTGAGACCTACCACTGGCATTTTGTCAGGGGAAAAATTCTGTCATCTTTTATCAACAGCTGGGTACAGGAGAGGAACTGCTTGTTTCAGGAGGGCCTTTCTTGTGAATTTCTTGTGCACAGCTTTTCCTTTTATTTTATTTTTACTGGATCGTTCTGTTGCTTCTGTTTAAAAGGGAAAAAAGAGAAACCAGATATGCTGCATGGCACTCCTTGCTCTTCAGTCCCCCAACCTGCTCAGCCCCCCAGCTCATGCTTGAGCATGATGAAAATGGGAGGATGCTCTGTGCTGAAATCCCAAAGGACATGCAAAAAAGTGGGAGACAAACAGCCAGCACCTGCCTCTCCTTTATCCTACTGCAAGATGCTGATGTCAGCAACAGGACAAGGCACTAAATAGATTCCAAATGCATTGGGCTTTGGAGTCTGGACCTTCAGAGCCCCAAAATAAACATTTAGAGGAGACTAACCCAATGGAGTGCTGGAAGATTTTATGAAGATTTCTGGTATTTCCCTTTGCTAATGCTCTCTCCAGTGAATACGAGTAAAATCCACAATCCACCACTCCAGGCTGCTGGTTGGTTGATCAATATCTTTGGTAAAGACTAGGTACCTTCCTTCCATTGTATTTACGGTCACTACTTGGTCCAGAACATAACCTGAGGATATGGTTGTGGGCAATATTCTCTAGTGTAGAAGGTGCTAGGATAAAACTTCAGCCCAACTCTACTGTGACTCCAGGGATGTGTGCTGATTCTTCTGGCTTCTGAGAGGACAGATGCTCCTTTCTGAGATGGAATGGAGGGAAGGCAGGGAAGAGTAGCATCTCTGGATGTGGGACGGTGGGCTCATACACAGCTTCCTTGCCCAAAGAGACAACTGAGAGGTGTCACTTGGCCATGGAGAAACGGGACAGCAATGGCAGAGCACAGGACAGAGCCCAGCTCCCTTGACTCCCTGTTCAACATGCTGGAGGTGTGCCTAGAGACGTCCCTCTTCTCCACTGCAGCCAAGGCATGAAGCATCTCCCCTGGAGAGAAGCCTGGGCAGACATGGGCAGATCACACACCAAACATTTATGGGGCTGTGAAATCCTGTTCTGCCCTGCCACAGAGAGGACACTTTATGCTCTCCTGCCAACACAGCTTCTGTTCAGGCTGTGGGGAGAGGGACATGGAGAAGTCAGGGAGATGGCAACAGGGAAAGGGAGAGGGGTCCTGGAGGAGTTTGTTTTCCAAAGTTATTCACCACATCCAACACTTCCCCTGAGGCAGCATTGCTCCTAGAAGCTACTGAAATCGCTGCACTGAGAGCTGGAACTTCTCTGCCCCGTGCTGCTCTTATCCCTCTGTCAATACTTAATAAATAACGGAGACGTATACTGAAGACATTCCTGCCATTAATCACTAGCAAACCCACATCCCCAGTAAGTGCACTGATAGCATATCCTGAATCCAACTCCTGTTTCAAGAAATTTTAAAAAAAATCAAACTACAACATTTCTTGTTTTTCTGGTTTGTACCTCACTGGCTGAGATGCTTAAGAGACCGCTGCAAAATTACTTTCATCAGCTACTGTTCAGCTGGTCTCAGAATCTATTTTCCAGACACCAAAGCAAAATTACAGTCATTCAATATTAAACTATTTGCAGAGTGGCATTACGCAGAGGTGCTGCTATATTATTTGCCATGGCAACTCAGGATGCTAATTTGTCTCTTCCCTAAATGTGGAAGAGCCAAGATACCCAGAAATACTCTGCTCTTAACGTGATAAAATGCATTTGTGTTGAGTAAAGAGTTTTAGTTACACAGAGAAGCCTTCCCACCATGCTCAGACAGAGCTGGGAAGGGTGCTTGCCCTCTGACTAGGTGACATAGAATGGCCTGGAGGAGTCAAACCATTTCATTCTTTATCTACCATCCAGGACTGGGAGAAGAGGCCTCCAGGAGGATCTGGCTATCTTCCACAGAATAACATGGGACACTTCTGCAGGGAACCTCTCCCTGTCTTTTGCTTCAAATTGGGTTATTCTGAGTATTTTGCAGTGTGTGCCTCCTCCTCAGCTCAGGTACATCCTGAAACAGCACACCCCAACGCCTGAATTTCTTTTCATTCGATTTAGTTCTACCACCTTTCAATTACATCAGGTGATCCATGACTGCTGTCATGAGTTTGTGGTTCACAGCAGGACATGCACATACAGAAATGCTGACAATGTTGCTGAAGGAAGCAGTCCCTGTTCCACTGATTTGACACATGGTGAAATGATTTCTCCAGGGACGCATCGGAAACTTCGGCAGAGTCTCTGTGTCCTAGTCAGGCAAGTGATCCAGCCTTGTGTTGTCTTAATATAAGTTGACATTGACTCGTGTTTTCTTGGCCCCAAAAAGCTTCTCCTTACTTCTTCATCCTAAGCAGCCTGTCTCCAGCATCTTCCCATGAAAGGGCTTTTTCCTGCTCCTGTCACTCTAGCTTTGTCTTTGTTACAGGACAGAGCATGTCCAAGCCATGTCCAAAGTATCCTTTAGAGTACATCCCGGGTTCTTCCCTTAACACACACCATCCTCTACAGAATGAGCTACAGGATCCTGTTGTAGACCTTGTAGAGGATGAACTACAGTGTACTTTATCTCCTCCTCCTCTTGGTGGTAGGTGGACGGCTGGACTAGATGATCTTGGAGGTCTTTTCCAACCTTGATTCTATGATTCTCCCACACCTGCACACCCACACCTTCCTTAGAAACTCAGCTGGACAAGGCACTGTCTCCTAACATGAAGTCAAAACATGGCCAAGATGCACTGAAAAGCCTGAGGAACATCACAGACTACTGCTGCCCCATCGAGTCAATTCAGCTTCTGTTCACTCCTCCCAAGGCAGGAGGTCGAGACAGCCTGTACTGTGGGAAAGAAACTTATTTTGCAGAAATGAAACGCTAATATGTGGTTATTAGCAGAGATCTCGTCCACTGTAAATATTTGTTGTGGTTTGTGTGGTGTTCTCCTTCCCTTCACCATTGATGGCTGAGGATTAGGCAGACATGCTGTTCTTAGCTTAGGTCTACATTTCCTTTGGAATTCCAGTGCTTATTCAATGCATAGAGACAGACATATGTCCGCAGCCCAACCGTTCATGGCACTGAACCCTGCATATTCCTCTAACCAAGCTTCTTCCAGTTTCTCAGCCCTCCCTCACTAGTTCAGCCCAACATCTTCATGTTATGTCATCCACTCATCACCACCATCTTGCAACCTGCTGGCCAGAAACAAGACACGTGGAAGCTGTCAACTCACGTCAACTACATCCCATCTTGGACTTTTCCTCCAGTCATGAGAAACCACAGATCCCTCACTGAAAGGTGGTCCTTTGCCACTCCTGCAGTGTTGATGGAGTTCCTTGTGGTTATGAGTACCCTGGGCTCATTACATACCCTTGTGAAAATCATCACCATTTTGTCAACATAAATATCAGTGTTCTTCATCACTTTTCCTCTTATTTCCACAGGCATCTCTCATCCAACCTCTCTCTTCTTCTCTGAGGGCCTTCACACCAAATCCCTTCACCTCCCTCTTCTCCTTGCTGTAACGTCATGCCAATGCCACAGCCTTTCTCTAACCCTTCTCCTCTCTCCCTTTCTCTCATCCTCTCTGTATTTCATCTTCAGCTCCTCTCAGTTGTTTTCCTGCAGCCCTCCTTCTACTCTGTCTTTCACGTTTCACTCAAGACTTCTTTCCAACCATCTTAGCAGAGTCCCTCTTGTCCACACCTGCTCACATTAATGATCTCCCACCTGCCATCAGCTTTTCCTTGTCCCCATCCTACCCCACCACAAACCTGAACTCTGGACTCCTCTGATGATGTCACTGATCCCAATTACTCAGTTGGCCACGGCTCACACCCCATATCCATCTCCTCTGCTGCTGCCGTCACATCACCCACATCTTACTCCTTCCACCAGAAGAAAGCCACCAAGCTTTCTCCTTAGGAACCATAGAATGGTGTGGGTTGGAAGGGACCTTAGAAATCATCTTGCTCCAAATCCATCTCCCTTCCTCCAATTCGTACACCTAGACCATACCACTTCCAGAACTTATTTTTTGCAAGTCACACCCCAACCCTATGCTTCTTCACCAGCTCAAAGAGCAATCACCTTTCTGCTGCTCCCCATCTGCTGCCTGGTCTGTGTGACCAGCACCCACCTCGTCCGTGCTCTTTTCAGCCCCAGCTGGAGCATTCTTGCTGACAGGCAACACAAAGCCCTTTTACATCACTCCATGTGGTGGCCAGGAGGGACTTGCTTGGGAGAAAGGCAACAAAGTCCTTCTTGATGGGATCTGCATACACATGGCCTTCACAGCACTGTGGCGAGCACTGCCAAGGGAGTGATCTGAATGAAGATGTCCCTCACTGAATTACAACGGCACTACCAACCCCAGCCCACAATGTGTGATGTAGTATAAATGTAATCGTCTCTGCAGAATGGAAGGCACGTTGCCAGGCCGCACACAGCTTGGCCCTGGACAATAAAGACATAATTACGGCTTCAGTGGGTTTGCTTTGCTTTGAGGTTTCCATCAGTGGTGAAATGTTGTTCCATCGTAACCTTGGGGAAGCAGATGATCTCATGAGCTGAAACAGCACTGGCCAAGCTTACCAGAGAGCCTATCAAAACGGGAGAGCTGATGGCTCCAGTCTCCTTCCAGAGGGCTGCAGGAAGCATGTCCATGATATGCTTTGTCACGTCCATGCCTCCATCCTCCATTTATTTGCTAATAAACCCAGAGGATCATTGCAGCCTGCTGGCAGCATTGTTGCAAGGTGTGGCATTGATCCTGTGTGCATTCCCACAGCTGTGATCCCCCAGAGCATAACAGCACTGTGTTCCCATCAGACCGATCTCTGCTAAGCAGCAGTCCATGCTCACATTGGGCTAGGCCCCCAGTTCTTGTTTGTGACAGCCCAGTACAGCTCCATTCTGGTTTCTGTGCCCAGATTTCCCTTCTACAAAATCCGGCACAGAAGGGAAGAAAGCACCATCTCTGGAGAGGTTCAAGATCATGGAGATGCGGCACTTGGGGACATGGCTCAGTGGGCATGCTGGGGATGGGGTGGAGTTGGACTTGGGGATCTTAGGGGTCTTTTCCAGCCTTAACGATTCTATAATTCTAAATACAGTCAGGATACATGGTGTTAAAAAGCCACCACCTTCTAAAAAACATCCAAAACACGTTCCTCTGCAGTTCACACCACCAGTACTTGCAGATAATGTAATCATCTGCAACTCTTCTCCTTCATCCCAAACAAACCCTCTTAGTTCAGCCCAGCCCTATGGAAACACCACAATAGGCAGAGGCAAAACATTGCTGAGCAAATTAAACAGGGCCAAGGCATGTTGTCTGGCTCTGAAGATGTGGAACAGTGTGGGTTGTGTTCATACTCTTACCTTATTTCCATGTTTCCCATAGGTGACAGTCCTCTTGCTGTCCCTGCAGCATTCCCAGCCCTGATTAGGGAGACCATTGGTTGGCAGAGTACAGACCAAAACCTTCTGGAGAGATGGATATAATTATTCTAATGATCATTTAACAGTTTTAGAACCTTTTCTCCATCTTATTTCATGTACTAGTGTATAAGTTGCCATTACCTCTGTTAGTGGTGCAGCACACCACACCCATCAGCAACTCCACAAGACTCTCTCACGGTTTTCTGCTGGCCAAGGCAAACTGTTGTCTCTTTTTTTTCCTTTCTTCTCTTTTTAAGAATGTTTTCTTTTTAATGTCATCTTATTAGGTCCTCTCTATGCCTCTACCCATTTTGGTTCACATTCCTCAAACACAGAGTGAGGAAGAAAAAGGAGGAAGCCAAACTTGATGAATCTCTGTAGATAAAATCCATGGTCTAGCCAACCACCCTGCTTGGCATGGCCAGCCATCATTATCATTTATCTGCTGACAATTATTTATGATGAATTGCTACTCTCTGCAGACTTACAGTGAGTCTTTACCTTTTTAACCTGTGCCTTCTCTTATGTTAACAAAAGGAAGGTCTGAGGCAATGGCTTGGAGAGCTGTGAGCTGTGCTATTGGTCTCTATCACAGCCCAGGGATGCGAACATGGCATGGGATTCAGCTGAGCTTTACTTCATTTATCACTGACACATGGTGCTTTCTGTTGCAGCTGCTGTAACCTGTTTGCAATGGCCTCTTGTTCTCCCTGGGGGGAAAACTGGAGAAATTAATTGCGTTATGTTGCCTAACCCCTATGGTATTGCCTGATTCCTATGGTATTGCATGGAGCCAGGGTTTTGGGTCCAATTTCCTGCTGTGATGAAAGGATCCCAAAAGGCAGGATGGTGGGACACGCTGCATGACCAAAGTCATGCACTGGAGGATAGTTTTGTAACCCAATCCAGGCAACTCCAGCTTGTTTCTAAGCTCCACATTGATTTTCAACTCTGTCCTAAAAGACAGGCTGTGTTGTAAACCTCTTTTCTTTATATGACTTTCTGGGATTTTAGGAGACTACAATTAAACCCAGCTTTTACCAACAATGAGTTATTTCCAACAGCACGTTCATATACTCCAGCAAACATTCCCCAGCTCCAGTCCTCCTCTCTGGCTGCTTAAATTTACTCTGAAAACAATGTATTTGTCATGGCAAACCATTCCTAAGCTCATCCCTTTCCGTGTATTTGAGTACTTAAAAAACAAAAACAAACAAAAATAAAACCCCAAACAACACAAGAATGCCACTAAAACACCCAAACACAAAGTGTGCTGAACAGAACATTTTAAGGCCGTCAACCTAATGAGTACATTTCCTAACCAGAAAACATTTTTTTTTACACAAACCCAAAGTTCACATCGAAGCTACCTGGGTTGGTGAGGAAGAAACCATGGTAACTGCACATTTTAATTGGATGTTTGTTGGCTAGAGAGAATGGGAAAGATTGCATAATCGGTGCTTGGGAGTCTACATAAACATGACATGGTTTGGAGAGCCGAAGGATTCTGCTGAAGAGGAATGCAATGTAGCACATCTGGCACCAGGGTGTATCTACTTTATGTAATGGGAAGTCAGGGGGTGTCAGGAGCTTTGCATGGCTTCTGCAAAACAGCACAAAGCCCGATGAGTCAGGCACCCCTCACCGCTCCATCAGCTGCCTGACCCTGGGACCAGGCTGGAAAACAGAAATGAGTGGATTCTCCCAGGTCCTCTCCTCTCCTCCGAGCCCTGCTCACTTGCTAACACAGAGAAACTCTTCACCAGGCAGCTCCAGAACTCAAAATGCAGGTTCTTGGAAATTGGTTTTAAGTGACGCCGTCAGATCTCGGATTTCACACCTGTATAAGGCGAACCAACAAACTTTGGGCTGGCTCAGTGCTCTGCTGTTGCTTCCTCTACATTTCTTCTCTCTCCTCTGTTTCTCTCTGTTCAAAATTCAAACTTTTTCCTGTGTTTCTCAGGTCTATCCCTTGAATAATCTCTTTGCCTATTGGCTAAAATACAGCATTTACCTATCACTGTAACCCCTCTGCTACAATTCTTCCAGTTTCTGTATACCCCCATCTCCTTTGCTGCTCACACCAATAAACACAGCATTGCCTTCAGCTGGGTCTTCACCTCTAAGATGCGTCCAAACCTTGAAGTTTAACTGTGTAAAAGACTTTAAAGATAACCTGCAGCACTGGTTGGACCATAAATCCCAATGTACATACTGAGATGCCACCACTGGAGTTCTGCACAGAAAATCCCCCAACCCAAAAAGGCACCTGGAACTTACTGAGGTAGGACTTGAGTAGGGGAAGTCCAGCAATAACAGCCAGTGGTACTCACTCTCTGGATGTGGTGCTTTGTCCCTCCTTCCCATAGCTGAAGGCAGACCCACGAGGAGGACTGAGCTCCCACCTTCCAAGCTGGAATAAGAGAGGCTCCAGTGCACGCTCAGGCTGTACTTTAGGGCTCCCCAGGGCAGTGGTCATGGCAGCAGGCCTGCTGGAGCTCAGGAAGCATTTAGACAACACTCTCAGACATATGGTTTGGTTCTTGGGTGGTCCTGTGTGGAGCCAAGACTCAATGATCCTTAGGACTCGGGCTAACTTGGGATATTCTCTGCTTGTATGATGGTTCTATGAGTGCAGCTCAGAACGGATGAACGCCATCCCTCCAAGCTCGCCGTAGTTATCTGTGTGGATCTTCTCAGGGCTATAGCCTTTTATCTCTGCCTTCATAACTTGATCTCCCATTTGAGTTCTCAGGGTCTTTACCATAACATACTGCTGGATTGGACAAATGCTACCTGTATGTTGCTGATAGACCCAGAAAAGGCAGAGAGAGTGCAATAGGGTTTACAAGAGTCGACGGATGTCTCCAGAGTCACAAATGGAACGGAGGAAGGGAAAATGATCACGTTGAGAAGATAAATGACACACCTGACCTGGATGCAAGAACCAAGCCCATTCTTCTTTTGGGATACTCAGCAGGTGCTCAGCCGCCCCTTAACCCGCTCGTGACTCCCCCGCTGTGCTCTCAGCTCAAGGAGCCGTCAGCATCGAGCTGGCGTGCTTGTAGCCAAGCCTTGCATGTTTGGAGGGTTAGCAAACCCTGCTAAGTGGAATCTGGCTGTGCTGTTTGTGTTGCTAAAGAGCAGCACATGGGCATGGATTCACTCGGCCGCGCCAGTTGGTGAGGAAAGGCTGGAACCCAGCTGCATTTCGAAACACGAGACGTAAACAATGATTTGCCAACGAGAGTAAAAGCAACCGCCTCTCAGCAGATGCTATAAACAGTCCTGCACATCGAATCCAGAGCCATAGGGCCATTAGCCTTGCTATTGATACCTCAGTAACGTGAACTGGGAGAAACAGCTGCCAAATCGCTCTGCTCCACGGCGGTTCTTGCACATCCTCTCCTTACAAAGGCCACTCCTCCCCTCCTTGAGTTAGGCAGAAATTGCCTTTCAGCTTTCTCTGGTGCCTAGGGTTGGCTTCTCCAATGCAGTTAAAAACTTGGCAAGAGGCCTTATTAAATATAACCTGAAACTGAACCCAATGGAGGCACCCAATGCCTGTCGGTGGAAGATCTGCCCTGTATTTAAGTGGTGGGGGCTGAACCCTTCCACAGTGCAGCAGATTTTACAAAATCACAGAATGTTTGAGGTTGGAAGGGACCATTGGAGGTCATCTTGAGCAAGCCCTTTACCAAGGCTCTGCTTAAGCAGAGTCATCTTGAGCCAGTTGCCCAGGACCACATCCAGGCTGCTTCTGAAGATCTCCCTGCAAGCCTGGACAGGTTCCTCTGGCTTTCCTGCAGCACTCAGGGCTGATTCCCCACCCTGCAGCCTTATTTATCCTCGTGTTTGTCTGTGAAGGGCAGATTGACTTCCCAAAAGTCATCAGTTTGTCGGTGGAGGTGACAGCACAGGGGATTTCACATTCAGATGTTCAGCTCCACATCAAGCCCACATGCTGGAACTGCAGATGACCTTGGGCTAAACAGAGTCCCTGACTAGCTCTGATCCCTGACAGCCCCTCTTTTGCTGGTCTCCCCTCTTCTGTTGAACCCTAGATCTTCCCATCCAAACGTGAAAGCATCCTCCCAGCTCCTCACCCCTGCCTCTGTGTTAGTCCTACCTCGTTTAATCACCCATCCCTGGTGTTGGGTCCCACATTCAAGGCAGGATGCTGACAGCCACAGGTGGAGGAGCGAAGGGGCAAGAGCTGGGAGATGCTCTGCTGATGGGAGCCCACCAACACGGTGCATCTCTTGGGAGCCTTCTGTCCACCTCCTGCTCTCTCTTCTGCAGATTCTCCATCAGAGCTGGTGAATTTCTGAGCCCAACAGAGAGCTCACAAAATCAAGGGCTGCAGATGCATTTAGGAGACAGAAGAGCAAAGAGCAAATTGCTAATAAAGCAATTCAATACAGAAAGAGACACAGCATTAAATCTCAGAGCTCTGAGCAGCTCCAAAAATGCTGGATAAAGCTTGTTGTGTCAAAACATATTCCTTCTTCAAAAAAAAAAAAAAAAAATCTTTTAATTCTTTACATAAGGGCTTTGATTAAACAGGACTTGAAAGTAAACAACAAACCAGAAACCATGGAGGATTATCTTCTGAGTGGAGGGAGACCTGCAGAAATATCCCCCTGCATTGCAAGATGTAACACACTCATCTAGCTTAGGGGTGAAATAGATAGAGGGAAAAGCCACTTCTTTCCCGCAAAATACTCACCCCTTGCTGAAACCCCTGGGTTTCTGTCATCTCATTCCACTTGTAGCTGCTATAAAGTCCTGTTCAGCAATACAGCATTAACATTAACATTACACCAACTCTGAAGCCACAGGCCCTGCATTTCCTTGGAATTTTAATGCCAGATAATGCTAACACAACCGCTGGACTCAAGAACACTTTGCATGGTGGATCTGCCCCAGCTGAGCCTGCTGTTGGGAGGCTGAGGAAGAAGAACATCCCTGCAGAGAAGGCTCTGTGCCAGACTTGGCTTGGAACAGCCTTACCATTGCCAGGAAGCTCTTGGGATGCCTGGAGAAGATGTGGGGCTGACAGTGAGAGTGGCCTATGGAGATGGCTCTTCACATCTGCGTCATGTCTCTCCTTGCCATGGGATCATGGGGATGCTGACAGTTTATGGAGGCTCACAGGGAGACTGGACAAATTAACGGAGGAGAAATTAGCTGAGAATTGCTAAATGTGTAGAGGCAACACTCAGCTCGGGAAGTGTCTAAGACAACATGCCTGGGGGCTGGGAGGACCTTGCTTCGGCTCATGTGAAGGCTCTGTTCTTCTGACTTTCCCTGGGATCCTGTTTCTGGCATGGTTAGACGAATGTTCTGGCTGACCCAGCACATTGACACTCCTATATTACGTAGCCCTGCCCCTGTCCAGAGAGCTCAAGCAGGATAAATGAAAGCAGAGATGAGAGCATAGGTCTGCTCAGGCTTTGCTCGTGCAGAGGACTTCATTGTGATGTACATGAGGAGCAGTAAGCCAGAGGGCTTGGGGCTGTGCTTAGCCAGTAGCACAAACACAGCCCCTGGGATCGTGGTACTGAGAGGCCTCGGAGACAAAAGACAATGGCAAGTGATCAGTCTCAGGCTGCTGGTCAGCAAGAACACATTTGTCAGTGCAGGGAAGGCAGGAGCAGGCTCAGGGCAGAGCATTCTGCCTGATGGATGTATCTCTGAGAACTCCCTTCCAGACCTCGTGAAGATGACCAGCACAGCCCTAGGTCACCAGCCTGATCCCACCTTCCCACCCATGCCCCTCTACCTCCAACACAAAAAGCCATGACAGCTCCATTGGCCATAGCATCACACTGGGCGTTGAGACTTCTCGGTCACTGCTTCCCAGGCAGCATTTCCCACTTTATGATCATAGTTTTGCTGATGATTTCCTGGATGCCCAACATCACAATTATGCAGAAATTCACACATTTCAGCCATGAGCTTGTCGATGTCTCTGAGGCCAGCCCTCTGTTTTGCTTTGTAGGACACCAAACCCTTTGCAGAAGGATTCATTTCACTCCGTTTGTACCACACGCCTGCTCAGGCTGTTGGGAAGAGTAGGACCACTCAACAGGTGCTATGGAAGTTCAAAAGGACTTGTGACTGTTACACATTTCTTCTGATTCTTTCCTTCTGGGCTGGAAGTAAAGGAGAAAGAACAAGATAGAGGTATGTTCTCTGAGTGGATTTGATGAAGTTTGGTTTTAACAAAAAGTCAATTGCTGCTTTTATACCTGAGTCCAGATTGTCCTCTGCACATACAGAGCATGTGCTCACACTGCCTTCCCCTTCCATGTGTTTCCTCGTTGCTCATCTGCTAGCAGATCTACCTCCTGCCCAGCAAGAACTAAACAAAAGGATTTTCCATCCCTGAAACAAGCAGTCAGAAAGAGATTTCCCCAAAGCCACGTCTGCTCACAGCGAGGTCCTGTGTCTCCCACAGCCAATGGGTTTGTGTTGCCAAACCCTGGGAGATGCTGCCCATTTTCAATGAAACCCACCCTGACCCTTGGGCTGAGCTCATTTCGGTACCCCAGAAGAGTGAAAGGATTGTGCAAGGAATGAGGCTGGGAGAAATCCATTCATTTATTTCTCCATCTGAAACCTTCAAACCCCCGTGGCAGCTGGCAATGCAGGGAGCACTGCGCATTCCACTTGCAGGACTTTTCTATCATTTGTTCATGGGAAAACAATAAAAGAAAGAAAAATCTGAAAAACACTATTCTCTCACAAGTGTTCAACCTGAATAATTGCAGCTCTGGTGTACACACAGGCTGGGCTGTCCTGGGTGGACACCATGGGGACATTCTGCTCTGGAGTTTTTCCTTTCCTTTCCCCTTTCCTTTTTCTTTTCCTCTCCTTTCCTTTTCCTTTTTCTTTCTTCTCCTTTCTTCTTTCTCCTCTCTGCTTCTCCCTTCCTTTTCTCCTTTCCCCCTTCCTTTTCTCCTTTCCCCCTTCCTTTTCTCCCTTCCTTTTCTCCTTTCCCCCTTCCTTTTCTCCCTTCCTTTTCTCCTTTCCCCCTTCCTTTTCTCCCTTCCTTTTCTCCTTTCCCCCTTCCTTTTCTCCCTTCCTTTTCTCCTTTCCCCCTTCCTTTTCTCCCTTCCTTTTCTCCTTTCCCCCTTCCTTTTCTCCCTTCCTTTTCTCCTTTCCCCCTTCCTTTTCTCCCTTCCTTTTCTCCTTTCCCCCTTCCTTTTCTCCCTTCCTTTTCTCCTTTCCCCCTTCCTTTTCTCCCTTCCTTTTCTCCTTTCCCCCTTCCTTTTCTCCCTTCCTTTTCTCCTTTCCCCCTTCCTTTTCTCCCTTCCTTTTCTCCTTTCCCCCTTCCTTTTCTCCCTTCCTTTTCTCCTTTCCCCCTTCCTTTTCTCCCTTCCTTTTCTCCTTTCCCCCTTCCTTTTCTCCCTTCCTTTTCTCCTTTCCCCCTTCCTTTTCTCCCTTCCTTTTCTCCTTTCCCCCTTCCTTTTCTCCCTTCCTTTTCTCCTTTCCCCCTTCCTTTTCTCCCTTCCTTTTCTCCTTTCCCCCTTCCTTTTCTCCCTTCCTTTTCTCCTTTCCCCCTTCCTTTTCTCCCTTCCTTTTCTCCTTTCCCCCTTCCTTTTCTCCTTTCCCCCTTCCCTTTCTTTTTTCCTTTTTCATTTCCCCTTTCTCATCCTTCCCTTTCTTTCCCTTCCCTTCCCTTTTCCCTTCCCCTCAGCAGCTGGGTGCAGACCCCGGGTGCCGCTCACTCTGCAGCATGGATGCTGCAGAACCTCCCTGTCCTCCACCTCCTGTTGACAGCAGGTGCCCAGGAGAGTGCCAACACCCTGCTGCCCGTGGAAAAATTCATCAGCGGTGGCTTAATTAACTGACAACCAGCCAAGTTCGTTCCCTTATCTCACAGCTCACAAATGAGGCTGGTGAGGCAATTCTGCCTGGGAGTGGGCTTCGTTAGTGCAAGGCTCAGAAGCCAGCCCTGGAAGGAAAGCATCCAAGGAAATAGAAAATATAAATTCTTACCCTGTTGTCTGCATCCTTTCCACCTGGGGTGAGAAAACACAATCCAGCCTCTGTCTGAAAGACTTCTTAGTATAAGAGATTTGGGAAAGTTGTTTTGCCATAGGAGCCCTCTGAAACATATCAGCATGGAGAAAATGTCAATTAAAGAAAATTCGGGGCTCTGAGGAATTCAGTAACTCTTGCCTAACTTTCCCCTCACCTTTAGCAAGGGGTTTCTGATGCTACCAACAGTGTTTTACCAGCATTTGACACACACCCATTAATATTTGCTTCTCTTTCTGGGGCTACAGAGCCTTGTGGGAAGGTTTACCTGGGCCCCAGTGTAAGTCTGGGTTTGCAGTAGGGGGACGCAGATGATATCCAGCTGCACAACATTGAAATGCTGTGGGGATGCTGAAAATATAAAACTACAGTGCATGTTTTATAGGCATTGTGTTCATTTCTAATGGGCACCAATAAAACCTGCAGGGTTTTATTCAAGGGGTTTTAATCCCTCATTCAAGAGGGGAATAATCGGAAAAATTGGATGACACAATTAATTCTCCTGACCAATAAAACAGGAATTGGCTCATGTGAAAAATCACTGAGGCTGAATTCAGATCAGGGACACAGGATGGGCTAGGCTATGAATTTCTCCGCCTGTGACCTCACAATATTCTGATTTTTGGCTGTTCCTGCTCCACATTCTGTTTGTTGAACCCCAGCACGGACTAGCTGACCACGCAGCCAACCCCATGGGCTTGTGCACACCCACCCAGCAGCAGATGCATCGTGCTGACCATCTCCCTCCCCACAAATAAGGAATGAATGTCTGGTTGTCATGGGGTTTTTTTGCTTTCTTGGAGTTAGGAAGTCAGCTTTAAGATGTTCACCAGCTGAAATATTTGCTAAGACTTTGCCTGGAGCAGTTCTTCCCAGCAGCTGCAGCTTTAGTGCTCGTGGTGCAGGGAATGGACTCACCTCGGCTGTCACATCAATAAAAGCAGCAAGTGGCACAGTGGTTCCAGACCCACTCACCTGAAAATCTCTGAATAAATGGATCACTCATGGCCCGTCAGGTCTGCAAAACCATGGCAGAAATAATTGAGTATCTGTGGAAAAATGTCATCCTAGAACTAACTCGATGAGGAGTTTCAATGCTGGTATGGGAACCTTAATGCTGCTGTGTTTAGCATTTGTGAAAACACAACTGGAGCATCCTGAGCAGTTCTGACTACGCTTATTTTTAAAGGGTGAACCCAAACATGAGGGAAGACATGCTATAGTAGGACAAGAGTGAGCAGGAAAAGCAAAATCTCTGTAAAGACTTCTTCAGCTGGGGGTAAGCAGGAGAGCAGAGTGCCAGCAGGAGGGGAATCTGCTCAAGGGGACCTATGGGCTGGGATGGAGTTGGGCTCACAAGGAGGGGGCTCCTTGGCTGCCCTCCAGTCTCAATGACTTAGTTAGGGTGTGATGCATTTAAGCCTGTCCAGCACAGCTATACCAGCAGGGTCTCACCCAGCCCTATATGATCCAATGGCATGGGATTGCTTCCTGCTGTCTGCAGTTGCAAAAGTGCAGCTTTGGGACATGGCTGCACCCATTGCTCTGTTACCTGCCTTGCTCACAAGTTCCTAGGGACAACGATGTCTTCTCTCCAGGACTTCACCTACTCTGCAGGTGGTTGGTAAGGATAGCTCCCATATCAAGGCTTTTTGTGATGCTCTGCAGAGACCTACCCCCATTCCTACCTACCCTCATAAAGCAGCACTGCTTCCAGCTGCTGGATCCACCTCCTCCACAACAAGGCTTGTTCCTTCATCCCCATTTCTGCAAACCAAAGAAACAGCAATGCAATCCGCGCCTCATTTCCTGAAGAAGGTGCCGGTAGCAGAGGTTAAGCAGAAATGAACTCTGCAATTCAGGGTCTGCTGAAGAGGATGCATGCGGGGAGGAAGACAGCTCTGAGCACAGAACGTCTGGGGAAGGGCAGCAGGAGCAAGTCACAACCCCGCAAGAGCTGAGCTCTTGCAGGAGAGGAGCTGCCAGGTCACCCATCTCCCAGATCAGACAGCAACTGGCAATCACTATTTTTTTTTCCTCCTGCTACAAGACACAGATGCCCCAAAGTGGAATCCCCTGAGGAGAACTGCTCAGAGCTCAGATAATGCGTTTGGGTGTCAGTTCCCACAGGCAGAACCGCAGCAGAGGACTCCACAGGAAAGGCAGCAAGATAGCTCCCTAGGAGTGGCAGGGAGGAGAGATTACAGATATTTCCTCTGTTTGTTACTCAAACAATATAGAGACTTTGCTCCTCTCCAGAGCAGAGCTGCCCTCTATTCATGTGCAGCGGGCACCCTGCTGTCCTCCATCCCCAGCCATCCCCTGGGGACAACGCTGAGCAGGGATGGAGGTGGCTGCAGTGGCTGCACTTCCAGCCAGGCAGAACGCCTGTGCTGCTCCCTCCTACCTGCTTGCTCCTCTCAGTCTGGTCCCACGAGCCCTCTGACCACACCTCCTCTCAGCTTGTCAAGAAAAAAGGTTTTCAGGCTATGGGAGCACCTATGGTCCAAGCCAGAGGTGCAGACCTTCCATCTCCCAGCCCAACCCATGGCCACCCCTCCTCAATGGACACCAAGCTTCAAGTCCTCCCTCCAGACATGAGTAGAGGTCCCCATCCACCATGGTAAACACACAGCTACCTCAGTGTTTCAGCAAAGTATCTGCTGTTTTATCCTATTTTAGACATTTTCTACAGCGGTGTCCCTCTAGGGATGGGGTCCTCATTGTCGCCTTCGGGGCTGCATGCAAGGTTTGGAGAGCCACTGGTTTGCCTAAAGCAGGAATATCCTTGGAGTCTCCATTCATTTGCTTGCCCAATGCTATTCTTGCACATAAATTGCTCTTGTTTAAATCTTTGCTTATGTTTAAACTTAAACTGGGATTTTTTTTAGAGTAAGGATTGTGAGTTTGAGTTATTTCAAAAGCTTATGCTCATAGCAGGAATTGTGGCTCCTATGGGCCAGCAATTAAACATGGAGGAAAATCAAGGGCCAATCACACCTCAGTTTCTTGATCTGTAAAATGGGCAGAAAACTGATGGTGCTTTCCATCTGCTGGGGCTCTGCACTGTGCTCCACTGCAAAGATCTTCTCCGTTTGGCTGCAGCATTCCCAGGAAAAATAAGTTCCAGCAAGACTGAAATTTCTCTTGAAAATCAATTAATTTGCTATGAACATAAAAAAAAAATGCACCTAATGGTCTGCCTGGGAAATTGGCCAGGTCCTGACTTCAGCTAGGGTTTCTCCTGCCTGCCTGGCTCCGTACTTTTTCTGCTTTGATGTAAGCCTGTGATCAATTTTCCACAATATTGAGAGCAGCTCCTGCCCTACTGAAACATCTTATCTGCTTGTCTGAGGTGTGTCTGCCTGCTGGAGGGGAATTGTTTGACACATCGAATTAGATGGCAAAAGAAGCTGCTTCACTCAATACTAATTAGAGTAGCAGCTGGGGGTGGTTTTTGCTTGCTTGCTTTTGTTGTGGGTTTGTATTTTTTTTTTTAATAACATTGAAAGTAAATTAAAAGAAAAAGAGAAGCTGATCTCTCTTAGAGGAGCTCAACACCCAGACAGTTCTCGAAGGAGCCAAGAAGGATAATTTCTGAACTCTTATTTTTTCAGGATTCCTATTTTTCTAAGAGCTGGTAATTCTGAATCACTGTTTTCCAGAGAATCGGACTTTTCAGCAAAAAGGAATTTCTGGGTTTTGCCCAGTGGTAACTGCAACGCCTGGGCACTGCTATTAATTGTCATGGTCTCCAGGGATCCCGAGATTACAATGGCGTTTAGTGGGTCCGTGGAGATCCATGAAGAATATGAGTTACGGTCACAGTGGTGCTTGTCACAGCAGCAACAAAAATTAGCCAAATGAAAATAGTTCTGGAGTGCGTATATTGGATCCTCAGCCAATGCCAGCTGCAGTCAGTCCATTGCGTGAAGGACACACATGGTCCGTCTGAAGGAGCCAAACTCCCAGAAAAACTCAGCAGCACCCATGGGTCCTCACAAACCCTGCATAACCCAAGAGGAAAACATCTCCCGGACACTGGTGGGGCCAACAAAGGAACATTACTTTGGACACATCTCCATCCAACAATGCCAACATGCGCTGCCTTGGTCCCCAGGCTGGGAGAGGAACAAATCTCTGCTTTCCCAGCCCCAAAACTGATGAGCAGAAGCCACGGCCTTCACTCTTCTCCTTTGCCCAGACACAGCACGAGGAAACCATTCACTGCCAAGAAATCGTTCTATTTTGCTATTCCATTTCCCAAATTGGGGTTCAACTGGGACAACATTTACATTGAACGTCCCATCCTACAGGATGCACCTTTGCCTTATTGCTGCGCCATACAGACACTTCACCATTTGCCCACTGAAGATGGAAGTGCATTTTTGAGCTGGAACAGCCACTGTGTTTGCAGCAGCCTATCACCCAGCCTGTCTGTCTGCTCCCTTCCTACACGTCTCCAATAGATGGCATCCACAGTCCCTTCCCTGTTATTTTGGGACCACCACGCCACAAAGGAAACAAAGCCAACCAAAGCACAGCCAGAGCCTGCTGTGTCAATGTGCAAACTCTTGCGGAAGGTGAACTGCACCTTGAAACTCCTGGTGGTGGGATGGGAACTCACCTCAGAGCTTTCTCCTGCCTGGTGGTTGGGCCAGGGTCTGGAAGACAGGCATTCTCCTTGCAAAGCCGTCCCTGTGACTTTCATGTCGTACCAGGTCATGACTGGGATCTGCAACTGGAGATGAAAATCAGTTCCATCAGATGGAAAACAATCCAATGCATTATTGGATCCAATGTATTATTTCCTCTGTTGTTCCCTAAAACGTACCTTTGCACCACAGCAGCTCCAGCTCAGTGATGCAGATAGGTAGACTCTACTAAGAAGGCTCCCATGCTTGTTAGGAAATCTTTCCTCAACCCTGCAATTTTGTTCCTGGTAGACCTGCAGGCCGCCTGAGCATCTCCCTGTGCATCAGCTGGCCCATGGTTGGGAAAGAGTTGGGCTCAATGATCCTTTTGTGTCCCTTCATACTCAGAATATTCTTTGCTGTGGTTTAGTGAGCGTGGTGATGATGGGTTGACAGCTGGACCAAATGATCTTAGAGGTCTTTTCCAGCTTTAATGATTCTATGATTCTATAGTTCTGTGGTGACTTTCTACATCACCAGACAAATTACCAAAGTCAAAAATGATCTTACTGCTGTGTGTATTCCCAGAGCTTCAGGAAACCCAAGGGGTCACAGCGAACTCTGTATGATGAAATACTCAACTGAGCAACCAAGCATGGAAATGCACCCAGGTCTGTGTATGCTCTAATCCTTGGCTGTGCTACCCCATTGCTCCCCAACACAAAAAGGTCACTTACACTGTTCCTTCACTTCACAAAACCCTGGCATCTTCAGCATGACAAAAACAGGCCCAGCTCAGTGCTGTCAGATAAATACTTGTCAAAGCTTCAAAGGTTTTAGTGGCAGATTGGTGCCAGGATGCGGGCTACAAGGGGGGATGGTTATTAGGGGCTCCTCAAACACCTCTTTGCTGCTGTGAGATGCCAGTGCTGGGAGTTCATGAAGCAGAACGTGCCCACACTCTGCAGGAGATTTTGTGCTTTTGACTCATTTCTGGTTCATGTGTTCACCTGAAAGGAAGACCAAAACAAAAGAGAAGGGCATTATGGAGTAAGGAAACTGTCAAAAGCCCTGTGTTCTTCGTCAGTCTGTGAAAAATAACTATTCATTAAAAGAGAGCGCTTGAAAAAGGTCGTCAAAGACTGTGATGCATAAGATGAAAGAACTCGGTGTCAGACCTGTCTGATGCGTTATTTCCTCTGTTGTTCCTTAAATTGTACCTTTGCACCACAGCAGCTCCAGCTCTGTGCTGCACATGGGCAAACTCCACCACACAGGAGCTTCTGCTTGTTGGGAAATCTTTCCACAAACCTGTGAGCCTGCTCCTGGTGCTGCTGCACCATGGAACGGCTTCACCTGAGCCTTGTGAGCCCAAGTCCCTGCAGCAAGAGTGGCCAAGAAACATGGGAATTATCCCCCTACTCCCTGTGGGATCAGGAGATGCCAGGTTTCTGTGGTTAAATTCACAACCAGGAAAGTAGGAGTCCTAGTTTTCTATTTCTTTTTTCACCCTCATGTCTTGTCTTCATGCAAGCCTGTACAAATCTTAGAACGAGAGAGACCTCTAAGTCAGAAAGCACACTGAACATCACATTTGTCTCTTTTTCCTTGCTTAAGTCTCATGCTCCTAAAGGCCATCCCAGAACACAAAGCCTTCCCCTGCTGTAAAGTTCTTAAATATGAGCAGCAGGGCTCAGACACCAATCCCAGCACTCGAGGTGTTGTACAAACACAACTACAAGATGGTCCCAACTCACAAAGAGTACAGATTTTGGTCTGTGGTTTTTAAATCAAGCAGACCAATGGGTAACCCATGATCAGTGCCAGTTACTTGTAGACTGGGAATTTGCATACTACAAGTAGATCATGGCATTGAGCTTGGCAGAGTTCTAGAAGTGTCTGGACAACTCTCTCTCAGTAATATGTTCTGATTTTTGGGTGGTCCTGTGTGGAGCCAGTGGTTGATCTTGATGATCCTCATGGGTCCCTTTCCAACGCAAAGTATTAGAATCATAGAATCATTAAGGTTGGAAAAGACCTCTAAAATCAAGTCCGACCATCAACCCATCACCACCTTGCCCTCTGAGCCACGTCCCTCAGTGCCACGTCTACTCTTTTCTTGAAAATCTCCAGGGACAGTGACTCCACCAAACCTGGGGAGCTGTGCCAGTGCCTGACCACTCTTTTGGAGAAGGAATTTCTCCTAATATTCAACCCGACCCTCCCCTGAAACAACTTAAGGCCATTACCTCTCATCCTAGACCATTACGTCTCATTCTATGATTTTATGATTTTACGATTCTAAATCATGTTTTTTAGCAGCAAGAACAACTCAGTGCCACCTTCTGAGTGGCAGGGGTGAATCCAGCCCCATGTAGATGCTCTGATTTGGGATGAGGAGCCCTCCTGCAAGACATGTTGTCCTTCAAACACACCTCACCATGCTGATTTCCAAAGCAGTTGTGGATTTTCCTGCCTGCCCTGTGCTAGGTCTACCAGGTGAGGAAGGCTGTTCACTCAAAAAGCCAGCACAGACCTGCAGTGGGTGAAGGTGCTGGCTTGGAGGATTTTAACGTGCTGCCTCTGCTTTGTTTCCATGTGTTCATCCCCTCTTTCCAGGGAAATAAACTGGAAAAGCGGCTCGCTGCCAATATCCGAAGAGTGAGCAATTCTTTTGTGTCTCTTAAATTCTGGATTCCTGCTGAGTGCTTTATAAAATAAAAAATAAAAGAATAACCCCAAAACCAGCTCCCAGCTTTCGAGCCAAGAGTCTCTCTGAGTCTGGAAGGCTTCACAAATAAAATAAAGGATTACAATGAAAATTACTTCTCAACCACGCTCTGCATGAGAAGGCTGCAGAAGGGCTGCCACAGCCCCATGCCTTGGCCAGCCCTTGTGTTGGGTTCCCGTCCTGCTGATCCCACGTTGCTCGTGGTGAGGTGAGCAGGATGAGACCCAGTTTAGAGATCGGTGATTATCTGTCAAATTTTTTCCTCGTTCTCCATTATTAGCAATGCCATGGTCCAGGGATGGGTATGGCCCAACCCAGTGGGGCAGATTTATCAGCCCTCTACCATGCCACATAACCAAAGTGGGGACAGCACCTATAGATTTGCCTTGGTCCAACCCATCTGCAGCTACACTTCAACACAGAAATCTGCTCTTCCTGCAATATATATGGATAATGAAGATCAAACCTGTAGCAGCCCTAGCTGGTGTGGGTAGCTTTTCTTCAACATCTGGAGCCTGTGGCATTTACAGCCCGTGCCCTCCCCTGTCCACCCACACAGCCTCATCAAGGCCCTCATCTCTGCACAGGGTTACAGCCACCGCCTCTCATCTGGGCTTGGCTGATGCAAATTTGCCTTCATTGCTCATGCAGTTTATCCCTCTGCAAGAGTATTTTTAGCTCCTTGCCTTGGTCAAGTCAACTCTTTCTAAATCTTGATTCTCTCTGCGCTTTTTCCACTTTTGGAAATAGGAAATAAATAATTTGCCTCTGATATCTAAGGTCTTGCTTAGATAACATTAAGTGCCAGCTCCTATCTCATCTACCAAGAGTCCCACAGCCACATTTGTCATGACCCTCTGCCTTGCAGATACTTTCACAGCATTTCAGTAACCTCTGGATTGGGTAGAGTTGGTTAGAGGGTCACACTGCAAAGTAGAGCCATCAATGGCCACAGTCAATTGGAAACGTCTTTACGTTATGGCATTTCAGGCTCTTGCCCCAAAGACCCACCATGATCTTCTGCCAGCCTCCTGCTCCCTGTGAAAATTCCATTTTTAAACCATTTTCCGTGGTCTCAATGCTGGCACGCAAGTGACACGTTGTGCTCTCCAGCAGTTGGGTGTGGAGTTGGCCACCTCCAAAATGGCACCGACCCCACACCAAGAGGGAAACAGGGGAGAAGAGCAGCACAAGGGGCTGTGGGTTCTGTACCCCAGGTAAAGGGAATCACAGGATCACAGAATGGCTTGGGTTGGAAGGGACCTCAAAAATCATCTAGTTCCAACCCCCTGCCACAAATGAGCATGGGGACAAAGATCTGGGCAGAGTTCTACACAAAATGTTTCCTCTTTTGCAAAGAAATCTTCTCTCTTTTTTTTTTTTTTTTTTTCCCTCACCATTTTAAGCCAAATACTGGGAATTTTTTTTCCAAGAATATGCTCCCGTTCAGCTGGCAACTGTATTTTCCTGCTTATTATTTCCTGTTTCATCAAGAAAATTTTCAATATCAGGAGCAGGAATTAAGATGAGTGAGCAGAAACAAGGGATATGATGCCACTTAGTGGAACACAGCTAGATAATAACAGAGAACAATATTCCAACATCTATGCTTCAAATTATTGGTCACCTCCATGAGACGTTATTTCTGATGTGCACTGGAGATTTCCCAGGGTACCAAGGAAAAAAACCTACAAAGCATTTTGTGCTGTGCAAAGCCAGAATAGAAAGTTCACCATTCTTGCAGATGCAGCCTTATGGCAAGGGGAATTTTGCACAAGAGAGGGAAAATCAGGGGTGCGATAAGTTCAGGCACAGATGATTGCAAATGCATTGCAAATTGCTCTGCATCTCGCAAGGTAGAAAGACTTGGTGCTTTGCCAAGCACTGCTAGCAAGCAGAGGACAATCCCACCAGCCCTGGATAAATCCATTCTTGGCTTTCCCACCACCTGCCTCCCTACGAGGGCAAAGGAAGATGGTGAAATTCAAAGGGAAAGCAGCGAAAGGTGCCCAGAATAGGAGCAAGGCCGCAGAAACACCCAAATATCCTCCAGGCAGCTGCAAGAGCTGGCAGGCAGAGCCAGCCCCTAATGCTCTGCCAAAGCCTGGCTGCTGATACGGGAAAGTCTTTTCCCTCTCCCCTATCTCCCTGTAAATAAATGTACCCCAGCCCATACATCGCAGAAGTGCCAGGCTTTGGTTGGCTGCAGTGACCATAGCACCTTCACCGGCACTTTATAGTATTTTTAGCCCTCCTGACATTAACAAGGTGCAAAAAAAAGAGCCAGCCCTGTGCTGACACATGTATATAAGGGATGGGGCTGCGGGGAGCTGCCTGCCTCCTGCCAGCAGCGGGGAGCCACGGCTGGGTCGTGAGCAGGGTGAGTACAGACAGCTCCATTTGGGGTCATTTCCCATCTTTTTGCCACTCTTCTTCACTAACACTCTTGGCTCCATTCATTTCCTCGCCTGATGTGGTTGAGGTCTGGGGTGGCTCTGCTTTAGTCCTCCCCATCCCCTGACCAACTTTCACCTCCTCTCCTCAACCCATGGCTTTGCCCATCCCCTCTGCATGCCCCTCCAGGCTAACCCTAACACCAGCTCCCATAGGAGGATGCTGCAGGGATGTCAGGCAGCCTCTCTCTGCTCCTATTGTGGAGTTTCTCTGTTTGACCCATTATATCTCTAAGCTGCCACCGTTACAGCTTGCAAATTCCCGTTCTCCTGACCTCGAAACTGCACAGAGCAGCCGGCGATAACGTGATGCTTTAAAGTCACATTCATCTGCCTGGAGCAGAGCGAATACCATCTGGGAACACGAGCTGAGTGCCTGCTGATAGCAAAACCGTCCCCAGAGTTCTCTCCCATTCAAACCAGAGCAGAGCCCACACCTCTCTCGTTGCCCTCTGCAGCAGTAACTGCGGGTTGCAACAGCATCTCCAGAGCCAGTGTTTCATGGGTTAATGTGGTGGCATCTCTGGGGTAAGGATGGATGAGATTTTGGGGAAAAACTAGGAAAGTAACAGTCCTCCATTGTTCTCCTCTCCAACCTCTGTCAAGCAATGATTTAGGGACGTTGTGCTAGGGGTTGCGTCAGAAGGATCAAGTTTAAGGCACGGGAGAGAAAACTGTTCAGACATGTCAGAGTGGAGCTTTGGCTTAAATTTCTTATAAAGCCCTAAATATATGAATGATACAGAATTGAAATAAAACATTTGGTTTCAACCCAAGCGAAAGTGCTCGGATTTTAAAATAAGACTGAGCAAGTGGGGACGTCCATGTTTTCAGTCCCATGGGTTATTCTGCTATTTCAAAGCGGTCGCATGCCACAATTCCATGTGACTCCCACCCTAAACACAAAGGCAGCACGGGGAGGGGTGCTCAGGGTGAGCAAAAAGGGCAAAACTGGGCTTAGGAAACCACCCAGTCCCCCAAACCTGGGTATATTTCACAACACCAATCTGTGCTGAACTGAGCAGAGAAAGGCTGGGGTTCCCAGGATGTGCTAGGATTTATTTTTTGAGTTCCCCAACCCTGGTTCATGTCAGGTAATGGCTGTGAAGGGCTCAGAAGTGGCCTCTTGTTGCTCACTTAGAAAGTGGCAGGTGAAATGCCCCTGTGCCTGTGACAGTGGGTGTCTGTGCCTGGAGATGGAGAGCAGCCCAGCGGCGACCGCAGCTCGTGCGCTCAAGGACAACTTGAACGCGTCGACAGCTGGGCACCAACAATTCAACTCTTTGGGCTCAGATGCGGTCTGGGAATAAATAGGGAATGCACAACCTTGGTGAACCATAAGAAAACCACACAGCAGTCCTGCAAAGACAAATATGCCGTGCACAAGGGGTGGAGGAGCTACCTAGGGTACGGCATCCCATTGGGGTATCCTTGGGTTTTTGAGCATCCAGCACTGGGTTAATCCATCAGCGCTGTTCGCATGCTCTCCGTGCATTAGTGGCAAAAAATTGGTGAGCTGTGGAGTGCTATCCCATCTGGATGAGGCTCCACAAGCCTCATCCCAAGCAGAGAGGAAAACCAGGGATGAATGACATCCTGCTTTCCTGGAAGAGCGCGGCCAGCGCCCAGCGCAGCTGTTGAAAAGGCAGCGTGGGAGAGGCCGGCGGGATGCGGAGAGTGACAGTTCTGGGCGATGCTAAGTGGCTCACAGCAGGCTCTGCTATTTGCATGGCACAAATAGTCATTTCGTGATTAAAAACAACAGCAGCAAATAGGAGCTAAACCAAGATAAACCCAGCGAGCGCTGTGCAGACATTGAGGGCACGTGACAGCTGGCTCTACCCACAGCTTTAACCCAATAACCCCATCAGTCCTGGACTGCACCTTCCATTTTTCACCTACTTTCTCCCGCAGGCTTCTCACTCAGCTCAGCTACATTTCAAGTGCAAAGCAATAAAGCAAAGGATGACAGTTTTTCTGCAGAACCTGAATGGCAGAAGCAAATCTGAGCAAATCAAAAATATTTTGGGTGGGAGGCTGGGAAAAAGGAAAGATTTGCTGAAAGATGAACCCCTTTGGAGCACCTAAACACTATTTACATTAACTCTTTGTTCTCCTGGATTCCTACTTCTGGGGGTGAGGAGAAATGCCACGTGATCAGTCTGAGTTTCATGCAGGGAAACTGAGGCACCCAGACCTTCTTGCACCCACTTTCAGACACTTCCAACACACACAAATGCCACCTTGCAATTTATTTGCAAAAAGAGCAACCCTTCTTTATCCTTCTCCTTCCAGTGCAATGATGGTCAATCAGCACATCTGCAGCTGTCTAAAAAAAAAAATCACATTTGCACTTGGAAACAGGGCTTCTCTGTGGTGTTTCTGTCCCACTTTTCTGCTAGAGTTAGGGAAAAAAAATCAGTCCTTTTGGCTAATCCCTGCTGACCAAGTCCTGATTTACTGTAATTAACCATACAGACAGGTGGGCTTCTTTTGTAAAAAACTCATTTTCTTTTCCATCCACAGACCTCAGAGGTTTCCTCACCCCCTTACACACCGCCCGGATGAAGACCAGCCATGACAGAGCCAAGCCAACCAAATCCCACACTCTCAACGCCAATGAGCCAATTCTCCCCCCTCACTCCAGCAATGGGGACCACCATGAAAAACAACCCACCCAAAGCACATCTAAACGGGCCCATCCCAGGAACCACAAAGAGAACACAATGCCATCCCAGGCAGATGGCATCTTGCCTGGTCAGAGAGGAGCTCAGACATCAGATATCTGTAATGGCAACTTTACCCTGGAACACATTTCTGAAGAGATCAACCTCAAAACTTCGGAGAAACTCCCTCACCAAGACAGCAATGTGAACGGGAACAAGGACGGGGTGCTAACAAAAGTCTCAGCTGTGCAAAAAGTGAGAGATGAGCCCAAGGATTCCCCCTCCAAGGACGTTTTCCTGTTTTGGGCCAACAAAGTCAACAGCAGCAGCAAAAGGACCACCTTCCAAAAGCTGCTGCAGAAGTCATCTGTGACTGCAGGAAACTCCTCTCCAGCTCTCCTTCCCCGGGAAAGGCTTAGCTTAAAAGAAGAGAATCAGGCAGAAAAACCCCAAAGAAAGACCAGAAGAGATCTCTTCTCTGACTCAAAGGTTTTCAGCCATGTGGACGCCCATGTCCTACACGTGAGCCAGCAGGTAGGACCTGGTGCCCCCCCACAGATCCATGTCCTAATGTTCAACTTTTCATCACATGTTCTGATGACAATGTTGTGCCTAGTGACAAAAACAGGGGACCTCAAAGCTCTGGGGAGTGAAGTTGTCCTAACCATGGCCAAAGATCCCTGTGCCAGGACCCCAAGAAGGATTGTATAGGGTAGAAAGATCCTGAAGTCCTTATTTTTCTCAAGCAGGAGGCTTCAATTGTGTCCTCTTTTCAGTCTGTGCACTCCTATACGATGCTCCACATTTCTGGGTACTGGGGAGCCCAGGAGAAGAGCACCAAATTCTTAATTCCTTCCTGCTTCTCAAACCACGCAGTGCTGCTGTAATTTCTCCCCCAGGGTCAGCACAGTTTGTCTGTGCAGTGAACTCACAGCGGAGCCTTCAACTCATTAGTGATGGTGAAGAGGCACGAGGAATAATTGTGCTCCCTGTTATAGCTGAAACCTGTAATTTCTACCTAGCCCAAGGCTAATATCCCTTGGGAAGAAGGATGCTGCTGCGTTTCAGAGTCTATGTAGTCTATTAAAAAGAGAAGAGAGGGGGAGGGAGTTGGAAGAGAGGAGAGAGAGGGTAATAAGCAACTGAAAATACCTCCAAGGCAATGGGAAGTCATGGGAACAACTTGTTTCCCTGTGTATTCAAGGTTCTTGATGCACTAAAATCTGGTGCACTTGGTCTTTTCTCCTTACACAGGAATTCTGAGTGCCATAAGCAGCAACACAGCAGTCCACTGGGTATCGCATCTCTGGTGGTGGATGCTGCTTTGCTGGGGTGCCCTGGGAGTGTAGGGTTTTCCCCTCTCCCCATGCTCCAGTCCGTAGGGAGTTTGATGGGGGATCCCAGGTAGTACAAGTGCAGAGCTGGACCCCTTTTCTGGACACCTAGGAGTAGCCTGGGGACTATTTGCATGCACCCACATCATTGCCTGTGTGGCTGTAGAGAAAGTATCCCCATCTGTCCACTCCAAATACCTCCACGGAGTCACCAGTGCCTTGTGAACCAAAAGGCTCTGACCCATTTCTTCAGGTTCCTTAGGCATATTCAGCACCAGGATCACCTGGGAATGTTGCAGCTCTCAGTCTAGGACCTAATTTCGCCATCTCTGATTGAAACAGAGGATATCGTAGACTTGGGCTGAATTTGCCCCAAGATGTGCTGACAGGGAAGCAGGTAGCTACATATCTAGTGGCTGAATATATTTTTTTTGTTCCTTGGGAATAATCATTGTTATTTGTTTGCCCAGCAGCTGCACACTCATAACAACCTCATCATGGAAATGCAAGGGAACAGCAGGAGCACTGCCATTTTTAAATAAGTGCTCTCCAGTCACATCTCCATTTTCAAAGTCGGCATCCCAAGGAAAATCTTTGGCCATTGCAAATACAACATTTCCCACATGCGAAAAGAAAGAGATTTCCATCTATGTGAAACTATCTTACATGGTTGGGGCAGGAAAGTCATTGAGGAAAGAAACAGCAGGGGCAGGAGGCTGGAGGAATGAGCTGGACTAAATATAACCCATAATACTGCTAAAAATGCTTGTGCTAGCACAAAAGAGGGAAGAGCCCAGGAATGTGAACGAGTGAATGGGAGGAAAGGGGTGGAAGGGCTTTCTTTGGATTAAGAAATAAGTGAAATTCTAGTGGCAGGGACAAAAAAATTCCATCCACCCATTTTGGGGCATGGGTTTGAGTGGTTTCAGAGTCTCAAGAAGAGTATCTGAGTCATAAGGATACTCTTCTTCTGCATAAATACATTAATTGGTGTGGGGCTGGAAACCCACTGTCCCCAGTTCAATGTTGCAGATTAGCATCACTGGAGAGACTCATCTCTATGAGAAGACCCTCTGGGACAGGGGATGCCTTGGTCTAGACAGAGAAGGCACCAGTGTGATGACATTGCACATCCCCACCAGCTGCTCTAAAGAAAAGGAAAATGCCACCTTCCTTTCCTCCAACTTACAACTCCAGTCTTTAATATCGTGCCTAGGAAAATGGAGAAACGTTCTACCATAAACTGTATTTTTTGCATTTTCATTTCTGGAGGGGAGGGGAAATGCAGCTTTGGGGTTTTTGGGATGTACCTCTTCTTTCCAGCAAGCCCATCATGTCACCCACCCATGCAGCCGTGACACCAAGAGTGCCTTTAGCTCACCTGTCCACTCCATTGCAGCTGAAATCTGGGCACACCGGGATGTCCGTCCCAGCCATCGTTCATCTGATCACTGCCAAATCGCAGAGCAAACTGGAGATGGTGCGGGCGATATGGTTCTGGCTTTGCCATAACATTGGTAAGTCTGGTCCCACTGTTACACAGTGGAGCTGAGAGCCCTTGAATGCCTCCTCCTGGATTTCAGCTCTTTGTGTCTCACAGAATTGATCCTACAATATTCCTGTTGCAACTGCAAATTGAAATATTCCCATTCCAACTTTGGGAAAGTGTGTGGGGTTGGAACTGGTCGCAAACTGGGGGACCCCCATCTTGGAACCGATACCTGCTTTAGGGTAAAGCCAACCACGTGGTACCAGACCCCCAGAGACACCAGCAAAGCTCTCAGCTTCCACGCGTTGGAGGTCATTTCCCCAACAACGTGTGCACGGTGTAAATTCGAGGAAGCTGAGCTATGCCTGTAGCAGTCATCTGGGGACACAGGAATCTCAGCACAATGCAGCCACTTCATGCTACTTTACCCTACTACATCCATGTGTGCAAGACAATATGATTGTCGCTGCACCTCGCTTAAATGGCGCAACCGCTGTTGGCATGCGCTGAGAACCCAATTCCCCCAAGGCTTTAGCAATTCTTTGCCCATATGGGGAACTGTCAAACTCTTGAATAATGATGGGGAGAAGAGCTGTCATGGCTTCCAGGGCGGGTAGAGAGAGAAACAGGGCTGGGCAGGAGAAGGAATGGGATTGGTTTGGAAATAATAAATCCTTATGTTGGCCTGAAATTCCCCCTTTCCTAGAATATGATGTGGATGGCTTCCTGGGGCTGTCTCAGAAGATCCACGTGCCAGAGCAGGTCCTACAGACGGGAAGAGCTGTGTGCTCTGGTTATGCCCATTTATGCTGGGAAATGTGCAGGTAAAACTCTCCTTCTGTCCCCTTGAAGATCTGAGAGAGGGACATAAAGCTGGCACACAACTGGCATCACTTACCTACCACATCCCTGGGCACAGCAGTTGCCTCCCTCCTCTTCTGCTTGGATGGAGGAGTAGGTACGGGTTTGGTAAATCAACCAGAATCAAAGATGAAATGAATGAAGGCTGGGAGCAGCTGGAGTAAGCACGGGGTTTGCTCAAAATGTGAATTTGGCCAACATCTGGCACAAGTGGAGTGGGGTCTTGGCTTCAAGGAGGCTGTACTCACCACGTGGGTTGGGTTGGTTTCCAAAAAGCAGGGTTTGGTGTGTGGTTACCTCTCCTGCTGTCTCTCCATGGCAGGGAGGCTGGTTTGAGCTGCGTGGAGGTCCCAGGGTTCGGCCGGGGCCCGTGTGCCCGTGGAGGTCAGCGGTGCCAGCAGCAGAAGAGCAGCCACATGTGGAACGCGGTGCAGCTGGAAGGACAGTGGTGGCTCCTGGATGCCTGCTGGGGTGCAGGGACTGTGGACACAGAGAGCAGGGTGTTCATGCCCAGGTGAGTCCCTCTGTCCCCCCCCACCTCTGGAGACATGTTCCTCAACACAAATGGACGTGGCTCAACCCAACCTTGGCGATGGCCATCCCAAACCTTCTAGAAGACCCTTAAATACAAGATTTGCCTTGAGCTCTCATTTCAGGCACATCCCCAAACACTACTTGCAGGTTGCCCAGAGAGCTATTTTGCTCACTTTTAACTACACTAGGTGCTCAGGAGCATCATGCAAAAATAGACAATCTGCACGTAAACACCTACACCCACTGCCTCATTCCCTGAGCTGGGGTGGCAGCTTTCCAGGTGATATCCACCTCCACTCCCCACCAACTTATTTTAACCTGTGGTGAGTGTCATTTTTGACGTAACAAATCCTTGTTTTTACAGCAACTTTGCTCTTATGTGGCTGCACGCATAATTACTTGAGATTTCTTAGTCCATGCTAAGCAAATAATGACTCTCATGGAAGTTATTTGCACAATTTAATAATTTCCATTAACTATATTATGGGATTGACATTTTTATTTTTTTTTTCCTCCCTAATAATGCATAATGAAATAATTGTGGAATTTCTAATGGGTAATTATGCTGCTGATAACAGTTTATAACAGCAGTGTGTATGGGTTGTTTATAACTGAGAATGGGGAAAAGAGCAGAAGCAGATAAAACATCACCTATGGCAACAGGCAGAGGCAACAGCATCTTGTGGCTCCATCCCCTGGGGGATCTGGTCCTGGCTGGGCAGGCTGAATGACCTTACTCTGTCAATGTCTTCAAAACCTTCAGGTCAACATCCAGAGCTTCCCACAATGACCCCAACACGAGGCTGAAGGTTGGCCCACTCAACAAATGCTGAAGCAGAGGTGATGTCTGGAATGACATCCATAACGTTATCTTGTGTTATGTTGCGTTACCTTACTCAAACTGGAATTGAGATGCATTTTTCTAAAAAAAACATGGGTACATTCTTGGAAGAGGTCACAGGACTGGGTGTATGGAAAAAAGTCTATAATGTAGTTAACCAAGAAAAAAATGGTTTGTGAGTTCCTCTGGGCTGGAGGGGATCCCTGGTGGATCCCTTGCAGTGTTGCCCAGAGCTGGACAAGATGATGGACTGTTTTCTTGGCAATAAAACCTTGCATTTTACCTGCTCACCTGCAGGGAGGGGGATCCTCCCTCCACCCCCAGGATCCACGCTGAAGGGCTGGAAAAGAAACTGGGATCAGGGCATCACCAAAGCCTGAAGCTCCCAGAACAAAATGAAGCCTACACGGTCAGAGGTTTGGTAGCAAATTCCTGCACTGGGATGTGAGCCTTGAGGAATGACCCAGCATAGGAACAAAGGCTACACGAGAGCTTGGCCATCCCTAACTGATATCAGTGAAGTTCTGATTGATAGTGTGGGGGAAGCTCCCTTCTCACATCATGATCCATCATTTCTGCCTGGGATGCTGAGGGTCTTCTTGCCCCCTTCATGGTGTCCCTCCTCTCACCTTGCAGGCATGACGATTTCTTCTTCCTCACGGACCCTGAGCACTTCATTGAGACCCATTGGCCAGAGGACCCCGAGTGGCAGCTGCTGCAGCCCCCCATCTCGTGGGAAGACTTTGAGCAGGGAGTTTTTAAAACTTCAGAATTTTTCAGGCTTCAGCTCTGCCTCCTTTCTCCGAACACTTCCCTCCTCAGAACAGGTAAATGCAAAGCAAGGGCTAAATCCCAGTAATATAAAACCTAGCTCGCTGTTAAGAAGTCTGAATTGAGGACAACATTTCTCATTCAAAAATGGACCATCTGCCTATTTTTAAGCACATGTTTAACATCCAGTAGAGTGGAGGCACATATTTAGGCAATTTCTGGAATCACGGCCATTGTGTGATGCTGTGATTAGTAAACTGGGAATTAGGCTTCATAAATTACAGCTAATTGAGCTGATTCACTTAGGCCCTTTTGTGCATGGCTTTTCCCATCTAAAGTCACCAACAGTAGCAGAATAGTTTTGAGATACCTGAGACACAATCCTCATTTTCATCACAAGGTAGGGAGGGAAGCTCCCAGACAAAACATGGCCAGGTCCCAGGTTCCAAAAATGAAGTGGGGGTGGAGTTGTTTTTCCTTGATTGTAGTTTTCTGACAATTTTTTCAGGTCAGATACAAGATGATATTTTTGTGGAATTTTTTTTTTTTTAAACTTGAACACGCTCTGTACATCCGTTCCCCTAGATGTGCATACAGATTTCTCCTGCAGTTTGTTTTATCAGCAGAGCAAGACAGGAGATAAAGCTATCTCAGATTGTGCAGAGCTGTCAGGCTTGCAGAAAATAAATGTACAACAAGGCCTCCATAAGGCTGGGAGAGTTCATTACTTCCATAGAAAAGAAAATCCTCCAATATTTCCAGGATGCTGGGCATTGCTGAAATGGGCTGCTGCTCACCTTTTGAGCAGCAAGAAGCCTGGGCAAGTCAATGAAATTGGGAATAGCTGAAAGGTTGGTGGTGCCTTTTATGCACAGATCTCGTGGTGCTTTTCCACTGCAGAACCTCAGAGCACGGCAGGGAGGGGACTCGGTCTACCTCTACCAAGGGCCACACAGCACCCATGCATGTGGCAAACAGGGGGGTGGAGATGCTGAGAAACCCCTTTTCAGGCCCTGGCCACCAGGGAGGCTCCAAGGCATACAACCAAGCAACACACAGTTTGCAGCCTCAGACAAAAAACAGGAGATCAGCTGCCCAGTGAGTCCCTTTATCTGCATGCCAAAGTGATACATTGCAAAACATGGACTCCCACCAAATACCATTAACTGTGGTACAAAAGCCCAAAGGGAAGAATGAGGAAAAATGAGTATTTTGTTATTCTCCCTCCTCCCTTTCCCTAGTTTTTGATAGCCACAAGACATAGGAACAGAGCCTAGCAGCAGCTCAGGGCTTTGGCCCTTGCTGACTGCTAGCAGCCATGAGCTAGAAAGTACCCGGGGAGAGAATTTAAGGGAGCAAAGCTGGCACATTGCAGCACATCACTGCTCCACATCCCCTTGGCTGGAGGAAATCCTGCCCCTCAGCTGCAAAACTCACTGGGTGACCTGGGCTGCAGGCAGAATTCTCCTTTTTTTCCTCCAAAACTGAGACGAAAGGAGATTTTCCCATTACAACATAAAATAATTGCCAATTTCTTTTTTTCCCCAGTGATTTTTTTCATCTTGTGGAGGGAAAGAACAGTATTCCTGGGCCTGACTTGAACAGTTTAACCGCTGCCATTAGCCTCAGCATCCCGTGCCATATCAGGAGTGTGCTTAAAACACCAAATTACAAACCCAAATTGTGAACCAAAGCAGATGTCTGCTTTCGTTGATGCAAAATTATGACTACATTGATCTAGGTCAAAGGAAGGAAGCCAGCATCTTCAACATCCAAGACAATCTGAGGGCAAAAATGCTTAAACTCTTTGGTGTAAAATCTATTTTTTTCTTTTTTGCTACTGTGAACCGATTCCTGCTCTATTACATTTGAGCAGCTCCCATCTCCCTTAAAATGCTTAAAAGCTTTCAGCCAAGATTCCTCCCACAAATCACTGTCTGATGGGAGATGGAGGTGGGACACCTTGCAAAGGGAACTGATTTTCAAGAAATACCTGGCGCCCATCCTCTGAAAACCCAGCCCCTTAAACTGGGAACGTGTCTTGAGCCATTGGAGTTGGCAACTGCAGAGACGGAGGGCACTCGGTCCTGTGGAATTAGGACTTTGTAAGACTTCTGTGTGCAGAAAGGCAGTCATTGGCAGTGTGCTGTAGATTCAACAGCTCGGGTGGGAGAGGGGAAGGGAAGACTTTCAGACAGGGCTTTGAGAAATTAGAAACATGCCTGTGCTTTAATGGTGTTTTTTCCCCCAAACAATTAGCGCAACATACGTTGGCCTCCTGCAGCACTGAGCGTGCCAACATAGGAACCCACCCCCAGCTTCACCTGGCCTCCCTGAAAACCAGGAATCTTTAGCTCATGGCTTGAATTAACTCAATAAAACAAACTAATGTTTGTTTTAAATGCAGCCATTAATTATCTCCTTGGGTCCCCTTCCCAAAGCGAAGTGCATTGCTGGCTTCCCAATCTCACCATCGCTGGCTCCGCTGCATACAATGTTCTGTTCTTTTCTTTCTTCCTAAAGATCCTAATATGATGCAGCCGGCCAGGCCAGCAGCTTCGGAAACTAGCATAGAGCGAATTTAATAACAAGCAAACCTGCAGTTAATAAAGTCTGTCATCAGTAATGTCTCCACTGAACACTTGCCAGGAGAGAATTGTTTGCACTTACTGTGTGAGCCAAGTCACAGCTTTAACAGGCAAGGCACAAATAAAACCCAGCCTTCCCATTCTTTTCACGTCTCTGTTTCAACCTACCCAAAAAGAACTGTGGGGCAAACAATGAAAAAACCCAGATATAAACCGGGGAAAAAAAGAAAAAGTCCCCCCGTTATTCGTTAGATTATGAAACGTGTTTTGTAATCTAATAATTACCAGGCTCGATTTCCACAGACCTTGAGGATGGTGGGGTTGAGCATGCATCTCGGTATGGCTGTCTGCCAGTGTCTGGGAAGCACTCTGAGATCCTCCAGGGGTAGAAGAACCCAAGGTCTTGCCCTCTATGGCCGTTTTTCTCATGCTTTCACCTATACCTAGAGAAAAAGGGCACAAAACACCATTAAACCAGGGCTCTGTAGCCAGGCAGCCCTGGTACCTGCAGCTCCACGTGGGCTGATGCAGTTCACCACGTGCTGAAAGCAGCCTGCTGGTTGGATGGTCCCATCTTCTTCAGGGCTCATGAAACCTTGTCCTGTCCCTATTGCAAAATCAACCAACCACCCTTTCTGCCCAGGAGCAGACAGAGAGCCCGGGGGAGGGTCTGCTGCACCAAGACGTGCTCTCTCTTACTGCAGTACAAGTTTACAAGCAGCAAGAAGCAGTTCAAGTTGGGTATTAAGAAAAAGTTCTGCCCCAGAGCAGGGAGGGCATGGAACAGGCTCCCCAGGGCAGTGGTCATGTTACCAAGCTGTCAGAGTTCAATGAGTATTTGGACACCACTCTCAAATCTAGGCTTTAGATTTTGGGTGGTCCTGTGTCATTGGACTTGATGATCCTTGTGGGTCTCTTCCAACTTGGGATTTGCTACGGTTCAATGACTCTAAGACATGGTACACAGGGAGTGGTGACAGCAGGGCTGCAGTGACTCTGCTCCTCCACGGGGACCTCCCTTGGAGGTGCTTCAGTTCTGGGTACAACAGTGGGCTACCACTGGCTGAAAGCCACCTCCTGCACCCTGGCTGGGGCAGCAGGTTTGCTGCTGGGGAGGTGTTGGGTGGTGCATGGTGGCCCTGAGTAGAAGCTTGCTTCTGTCCCCCAAAAGAGCAAAAGTCCCCGGGAAGGAGTCCCAGAGTTTATCCACCAACCAAAATACCACCACGATATACCAATACCAACACGTCCCCTCTCTGGACCTTCTATTCTTCTCTCCAGTCTGGTTAGGGCACACTCCAAACCAGAAGCCTGTGGATGTTTGTGATTAATGGTGAGGCCAAACTTTAGAAAAATATTATAATAATAATTATGGGGAAAAAAAAATTAAACTAATTCCTACAATGTGGCAGTGTTGTGGGATCTCCTACCAACCAGGCTGGGAAATTTTGATCCTCCCAGCTTTGTTGGTTTGACACCACAACAGAAGACCTGCAGCTCAGAGGAGTGACACCAGCTCAAGAAGCCATGCAATGATTACCTCCATATGGGACACCAGCTTTGTTCTGTGTCTCAGGACCCAGAGAATAACTCTTTGTTATTCTTTCTAGATTTATTGGCATCAATATTTCACTTTTAACAATGGCAGAAAAATGGTAGAAGGTGAGGAAGGATCTCACTAAGGTCCTTCTGCAGGTAGGGGTAAGATGAGAGGGAGAATCAGTCTCTTGCACAGATGTTTTGGGCCCACACCATAGAAGACCTTGGGCTGAGATGTGAATGTATTACACTGCTGAAGAAGGATTGTAAAAGGTGTTTTGTTCACCCTCTTACAGCCCATGGAGAGGCATCAGTGACACTGGGGAGCACTCACCCAACAGAGTTCACTTACCAGCTCTCCAAACTCCAGGGCACCGGGACTGGAGAGAACGTAAGCACAGCTCACGGGATGATGACAGTGTCTGAGAACAGCGTGACTATCAAGGTGACTCCCCCAACCAAGGGTTTGTTTGACCTCATGATCTTTGCACGCCACGCCGACTCTCTGGCCCCTTACAACTGGGTGTGCTCCTACCAGATCCAGTGCATGGAGCCACACAGTGGGGAGGCACTGCCTGAAAACCCTTTTCATTTCTGGGGCTTTCATCAAAAGGCGAGAGATTTTGGCATTGAGGAAAGCAGCTACAAAGGGGAGCTGCTTGTTTCTCCACAGGGGACTTTGCTCTTGACTCTCCGGACATCCCGACCCTTGGTTGCCATGTATGAGCTGGTGAATAAAGATTTAGATTCCACTTTGAGCAAGAAATGCCTTGCGGCTCAAGCTGAGGAGGACAAACTGAGTTGCCACGTACTCTGTCCTTTCCAGGGCTACTACCGTCTCTCCGTGTTTGTGAAAGATTTAGGAGGCACCTCCTTCAGGAACACAGCCAATTTCCTCATCAGCTGCTTGGGACCCATCAACCAGAATGAGCTCTTTCCCTCAGGGCTGAGCATGCACTGTGGGAGTGGGATCAGCTCCAGCAGCCACGGCCTCTCCAACCCCAGCCACTCCAACCCCATCATCACCACCAAGCTGGGCAAGTGCAACATCACCTTCCATGCACGTGCTGACGTCGAGGTGACCGCCAGCTTGAGCAAAGACAAAGTCACCAGCACTGAGTACCCCCTAGAGAGGTACGTGCTGGTCACCCACCTGAAGTCTAAAGTCAGCGTGTGCGTCATGCTCCCCGAGTCGGGCGTGTACAAAGTGGGGCTTTTTGGGAGAACCAACGACCACAAGGAATTCGTCCATATTTGTGACTATGTCGTCCGCTGCTTCTCGGAGCCCAGCTGGCCTCCTTTCCCCAAGGTGTACAGCCTGTGGAGGAGAAGGTGCGTGTTGCTAGAGCCGCGCTCGGGTCTACTCCCAGAGCAGACCTGGGTCCGGTTCAGGGTGAAAGTGCCGAAAGCACACAAAGCTGTGGTCCTTGGGCAAGAGAAGACGGTGCTGCAGCTGACCCCCAGCTCTGTGTGGGAAGGGGACGTGTTCAGCGGGGTCACAGGGATGCGGGTCCGGCTGGCAGCCAGCTTCAGCCCGCACTGCTCCTCCATGGAGGTCCTCCTGGCCTTCGAGGTGGGCCGCGGCCTACCCACCTCCCTGGGGTGCTCGGGGTAAGCCGGGCGCTCTGGGAAGGGTGTAGAAAGCCAGGGAAGGAAGCAAAAGCTCTTCAAACTGAAGGATGTCAAGGAGACACGGACAAAACTCCCAGAACTTTACGGCACGTCAGGGGGAGTCCGGGTGTTACACGCAGAGGTTTTCTTCCCGCAGGATATCCAGATACTTGCTGGGGCCTCCTATCCCACTTGGAGATCTTGCCGCCGTGTAAATCAGCACCAACATATGGAAGGCTCCTAATATTTTGCTTCTGTCAGAGGAAACCATTGTTCAGCTTCTCTACAGGAAGGATGTCTCACTGCTCATTACCAGCTTGAATAATTGTTTGGAATGTTTTATTTGACATTTATTCAAGAACTTGGAAACCCACATAGTTTCTCTCTTGAGAGGATAACAACAATTGAAAAAAAAAAAATAATAATAAAGCCCAAGCTGGAGCCAACAGCATCAGATGGTAGCAAGACTTAAAAAATGTAAATATATAGTAAAGCAAGTAAGGCCTCCTTGCAGAGGAAATGCGTGCTTGGGCAGAGGAGATGGGAAAGGAAGGAAGGAGATACTGTGTTTTATCAACCACATCTTTAAAATGTCTTCCAGGTCTCCATTATCAAGGATGACAAGTAGGTAGACACTTAAGAGCATCAAGTCTTGAAATTAAGAGAGGGAACAGGCAAGCAAGTGGCTGTGCAGCCAAAGATTCTAACTGCAGAGTGGAAAGCACAGACAACTGCTCTTAAACTCTGGCACATGCTGCAAGGCACCATAAACAGGAGACGGCACCGCCGGGCAGGGCCCTCGCAGCATCCAGGAGAACAGATCTTTGTTATTTGAAGAAAACACGCTGTAAGAAACTGAAGTAAAAGGCAGGAAAAGCAGTTACATCATCCGATGTGTGGAAATGGTGCTGCTGTTGGGATAAATTTAGAGACCATGGGCTGGAAGATAGGCAGCAGAAATACTTCTCCATGCCTCCAATGGACTGATGATCGAAATGGGGATTCTAGTTGCAGTAATGAAGAACTGTTGGTTATTTTTGGATGCTGTACAATAGATGGGGAGGGGAGACAGTCTGCTTTCTTCAGGACTGGCAATTTAAATTCCACTTGTAGCAGAAGCTGAAATATTCCTGGAAATCAGGCAACGCAGCTCATGTGCCAGGATCTGCATTTCACAGCAAACTTGCTGGAACCACAGTGATGTGTTGGAAGATTCCCCTGAAGAACAAAGCCCAGGGACTGCTCTGAAGGAAGGGAAGCACCTGCCGTGGCAGACACAGGCTAAACTCTTGGCTGTGATGCTCAGAGCAATATAAGAACTAGACTGACATGCAGATCCCTGGATCCCTCTCTCCTCACCTCTGCTGTTGCTACTCCATACTGTGCCACCTGCTCAGAGGGATAAAGGGAAGAGCTGCGTAAGGTGGCTCAGCTCCCTCCTGTGTCTTTCACAATAAACACAGAGAAAAGCTCAGCTCCTTGTGAGACCAAGCAGACAACGCAGAGCCCAGCCCCAAAAGCCAGAACCCCAAAGGCACTCTGTTTTCCTCCAGACTTCTCCCCCCAGCTGAGCACCTTTGCAGAGACATTTTGAGAGCAATGGACTTCTGACCACATCGTGCTCCCTGTGCAACTGCCCAGAGCTCCTCAGAGCTTCCCAGCCTGTGCATGTCCATGGATTGCACTGGTCATGAAATTATATCTGCAGAGCCAGCAGACTCCCTAAGACTGACTTTTTTTCCTTCGTGGAAGAATTTTGGCGCGGCAAACAAAAATGATTGACAAGAGAAATGACTCTCAGTTCCCATTGCCATCTTCCTGTCCATGTCTTTTTCCTTTTCAGTCACTTTTGCTGTTAACTTTCCTCAGCTGTGCCCCTCTAACCCTGTTGAGTCACTCTATATATCTGTGCGCACACACTGAAACTGTCCCATCTCTGCCCAGATTTAAGCAGGCAGGTCATGATCATGAGCCTCCAGGGAAAATCCAGCTTCCAGCTCAGTGATTAATTCCTCTTTATCCATCACAATGAGGTCCAGATTATAGTTACCTTGATTTGGGGTCCAAACAATTTATGTCAGCATATAATTACCTGGAGGTGCTGAGAACTTCAATGATACTCCCACGGGGGATTTTTTACTTCAAGGATCTGAAGTCCATCTACTCATATTTCCTCTCTAGGCACGCTTGGGTATAGCATGCAACCTATTTTAAATGTCATTCTTATTTAGATTTACATACCTCAGAGCCTGAGCTCCCAGCTCAAAGCGCCTTCGCAATAAACACCAGCAGCACCTCTCCAAAAATAACAGCCCTGGAGCAAGCATCACTCATGAAAAAACAATAGTAAGTGAAAGAACAATCCTGCATGTCTCTCCTTCTCTCACTCCCTCTGCCCATCAGGATTAAATTTGGTAAAGATGGATTACAACACATACCTGCAGCGACAAAACACACCTAGTTCTGAGCTAGCTTAGTTCAAAAAGTCATTAGGAGGCCTCCAGGTGTGCATGGAACCGTGGGCAGCCCAAAGTCAAACAGGAGGCTGCACCCAGCTCCACCGACGACCTTGGTCAAGGCTTCCTTACAGCCAAAGTCAAGAAAAGGAAGATCAGGGAGGGCTGGGATCCTGTGACCTGGAGCGAGCTTCCTCTATGGAGTCATATGTGATGTTCGTTGCAGGGGAGTTGGACTAGATGACCTTTAAAGGTCCCTTCCAGCTCAAACAATTCTATATGATGTCAACCAAATGTGGTGTCCAAACTCTTTGGCTTTACACATTTCCCTGTGCAATATCTGTGTTCAGCTTGCCATTAGGATGAACTATGTTAAGACTCATTTAGTTTATCCAATGAGGCAGTATCACTGAGGTTTCTATACACACCGTGTTTTCTTTGGCTCCTTGTTGTGCTTCTTTGCTTCAGTGATATTAAAATCTGAGATGAACATCCTTTCCACCCTGTGTTTGGCCTTCAAGTACTTCAAGGGAGCTTATAAACATGAGGGAGACCGACTTTTTGCACGGGCAGATAGTGATAGGACAAAGGGCAGTGGTTTTAAACTAAAAGAGGGGAGATTTAGATTAGATATTAGGAGGAAAATATTTACTCAGATGAAAATGAGGCCTTGGCACAGCTACCCAGAGAGCTGTGGGTGCCCCATCCCTGGAGGTGCCCAAGGCCATGGATGGGCCCTGGGCAGCCTGAGCTGGTGGGGAGCACCCAAATAATTCTATGATGCTTCTATAATTCATTGAGTTTGTTGAGGGGGGAGTGAGGATGTAGGAGTTTCCAGAAAAAAATGGGGATGTGTGGCAATAAAATAAAGCTCCTTCCACCTTGGAGCAAGTCAAGGCCATAGAGGTACAGCATATCTGTGCATGTTCACCTCCAACATGAACCAGCCTGGCTCAGCTCCAGCATAGCTTCAACATCAAGGGCAGGACCGACCTGCAGTAGGTTATCTGTACTGGGGTGTAGGATTCACTGACTTTGAGAGACCAGACCAGATGAAATGGCTGCATGCCATCACTGAAGTCTCACAACAAGTGCAAGAACAGCACAAGAACTACCCTACTTGAGTCAATCAGGTCAGAGAACGTGCCTGGAAAAGCAGTCCTTGCCCAAGTGTCTTCAAAATACAGAAAGATGAAATACCACCTACCTTCAAGGATAATTTCAAACTTTGCCTCTTCGGTCTGACAACTGGGATTTCATGGCAAAGATGAAAAGAAAGAATGGGTATAGACAAGAAGAACAGATGTAAGAAGGGGGTTTCTCAAAGCAGAGCTAAGCTCTTTCCTGCAGCCACCTGAGACACGTAGGCGAGAGCGGTCCTGTTCAGCAAACCCCAAGAGATCCAGCTGGGAGGACAAGTGGGAGGGAGGAAGGGTTAAAAATATTTTGGAGAGAAAGCTCAGCTGTGTCTCACTGTCTGCAGGCTGGATTTGTTTATCCCCAGTCCCAGATGAGTGGGACTGGGGATAAACAAATCCCTGGTAGAGGTGCTGTCCTCTCCAGCATGGCAACACCATGTTGATAACTGGAAAAGGTGAATCTGGAAAATCCCTGAGGAAATAGCGCTGTTGACCCTGTGGAGACCCCTTTCCCCTTGAAAAATGGAGGAGGTGGTGAGCAGGCACCTTTGCACACTTCAGGAGAGAGAACTTGCAGAAAGAGAAGAAAATTGAAGAAAGAGAAAGGCTGGTGAGAAAGCCACAAAGGGCATTTCTATAACAACAGGGCTGAGAGATTAGCTCTGGGGTAGGCTAAGAACCAGGCAAACATGTCTCCCAAGTCCCACATTATTAAGGATTTAAGCTACAAACCCATTTTACAAAGCTATCCAACCATGGGCACCTTGTTAGCATTTTCATGACTGCAGCCAAAGATGTTTCATCTCTAGAGCTGCAAAAACAAATCGCCATGGGACATGGCTCTACTAAGGCACATGGAAAATCGAGAGGAGGTGATTGGCGGCAACCAACATGGCTTCACCAAGGGCAAATCGTGCCTGACAAATCTGGTGGCCTTCTATGATGGAGTCACAGCAACAGTGGATAAAGGGAGGGCAACCGACGTCATCTACCTGGACTTGTGCAAGGCGTTTGACACTGTCCCGCACAGTACCCTGGTTGATAAACTGGATAAATATGGGTTTGATGGACGAACCACTCACTGGATAAGGAACTGGCTGGATGGTCGCACTCAGAGAGTGGCGGTCAATGGCTCAGTGTCTGAATGGAGACCAGTGACAAGTGGTGTTCCTCAGGGATCGGTCCTGGGACCAGTGCTGTTTAACATCTTTGTCAGTGACATGGACAGTGGGATCGAATGCACCCTCAGCAAGTTTGCAGATGATGCCAAGCTGTGTGGTGCAGTCGACACGCCAGAGGGAAGGGATGCCATCCAGAGGGACCTGGACAGGCTTGAGAGGTGGGCCCATGCCAACCTCATGAAATTCAACAAAGCCAAGTGCAAGGTCCTGCACCTGGGTCGGAGCAATCCCAAGTACACATACAGGCTGGGCGGAGAATGGCTTGAGAGTAGCCCTGAGGAGAGGGACTTGGGGGTGTGTGTTGACGAGAAACTCAACATGAGCCGGCAGTGTGCGCTTGCAGCCCAGAAGGCCAACCGCATCCTGGGCTGCATCAAGAGAAGTGTGGCCAGCAGGTCGAGGGAGGTGATTCTGCCCCTCTACTCTGCTCTCGTGAGACCTCACCTGGAGTATTGTGTCCAGTTCTGGGGCCCCCAACACAAGAAGGATGTGGAGCTGTTGGAGCGGGTCCAGAGGAGGGCCACGAGGATGATCAGAGGGCTGGAGCACCTCCCCTACGAGGACAGGCTGAGAGAGTTGGGACTCTTCAGCCTGGAGAAGAGAAGGCTGCGGGGGGACCTGATAGCAGCCTTCCAGTACCTGAAGGGGGCCTACAGGAAAGCTGGGGAGGGGCTTTTTACAAGGATAGATAATGACAGAACAAGGGGTAATGGTTATAAACTGGAAGAGGGTAGATTTAGACTGGATATAAGGAAGAAATTCTTCACTGTGAGGGTGGTGAGACACTGGAACAGGTTGCCCAGGGAAGTCGTTGATGCTCCCTCCCTGGAAGTATTCAAAGCCAGGCTGGATGGGGCTTTGGGCAACCTGGTCTAGTGGGAGGTGTCCTTGCCCATGGCAGGGGGGTTGGAACAAGATGATCTCTAAGGTCCCTTCCAACCTGAACCATTCTATGATTCTATGATTCTATGAGCTGGGCAAGAACAAAGGAGAGAAGAAACAGCTTCCCATCGTACCAAAGAGCCAAACCCCTTGGAGGGGACTCACCAAGAGCACTGGAGTGATGATAAGACCATGACATCACATTTCCAACACTTTTACTTGCTGTACCAAAGTCTTCATTGTTGTGTCTCTGCTGCTTCCCAGCCTTGGGTACACGGCATACTCAGCACACACATCAGAAAGAGACTCCGGCTATCAGCAATTCTGCTTACCCTAAATAAAAGCCTGGTAACCAAGGTTACTCGGGTTTTGCTCTTGTCATTTTCATTCCCAGAGAAAGCAACATTCTCCCTCCTGCTTTCGGTGGTGCGTTGGCAGCAGCTTCACGTGGCGCCTGTGGAGGCCATGCCTCCCAGGAATGGCTGAGCTGTGCCAGGCAATGTCTCTGGGAGTGGTGACACCTCTGTTCTTCCCAGGATTTCTATTTCCAAAAGGACACCTAGGCTGCTACAGCCATATTGTTCATTAGCTTTTTGTCTGTGGGGTTTCTGGATGCAACAGTTGCCTTGGATCAGACCAAGGGTCCACCAGGGTCAGGCAGGGGCCAGAGACAACGCTGATGGAAAGACTACAACCATACAGAGATGGTCATGGCTCTCAGTGGCTCTTGATAGAACACTTCTACAAATTGGTCTTTCTGGACATATTTACAAGTATGGCTTCACCCCCAAGAGAACAAAATGAGGAGTTCCTGAGCTGAAGTGCCGATTGCACAAAGAGGATCCTAAAAAGGGTCCTTGTAGCTCAACCCAGCCCTGCTGGGAAACACATTTCTTCTGTAGATCAACCACCGCAGGGTCTTCTGGTGTCTGGGCACTTCCTGCTGCAAGGAAGAGTGAGAACAGAATTTGTCCTTGCATGTATTGGCACTGACGGGTTAGCAGCTAAGCTGGATGGAGGAGAACACATTTTCTTGTTGTTTGGCATGAGGACAAACTCAGTAACAGCTCCTGGCTCTGCTCAGCATCCATGGACTTCATGGCAGACCTCAAGGAGCAACAAAGGAGCCACCAGCAGCGACCAGACCTAAATAGGCTCTATCACCCTGACAGACCCTTCCTAGCCTTAAATTCCAAGGACACACAAGCATATTTTTATTCCCCCTTACCAGGAGCTGAATGAAGACACGAGGGAGTGCTCAGCCTCTGCACACACACCTTTTGTTTACCTATATTGGACAAACACAGCAAGAAGGATATTTGCATTGTTCTTGTTAGTTTTTTCTTCCCCAGCAAAGTTCTTTCCTTGGTAACTTGGTCTGCTGTGGTGTCACGAGACAGGACTGCCGGGCTTGGGTGTCCATTTTTGGGCCACATTAATGTCACAGACACTCAGCTCTTGTATAGTTATATACAATATAATATATACAATATAATATAGAATATGTACTGCATAATACATACATATATGATGAGCAATATAAACGTTCTGTTTTCATTTGTCTCCCTTTTTTTCAGAAATGTGCTTAATCAGTGTTTTGCTTTTCCCCTAATCTCTCTCCAAAGAGAGGCTGAGTGGAACATTTCAGGTATCTCAGAAAAGGAAAAAAAACCACAGCTCAGATCCCAAAAATAGCTGCCGTCCAAGAAGCAAAACAGAAGCAAGGAAGCAGCTGTGCCTTTGCACTTTGTTTTCTTTCTCCTACCTTCTTTTTACCTCCCCTTGGGAGGAGAACAGAGGGTGACCTCTGCTCCTGGCCTGGCCGTGCTCTGCTCCTTTGGGGAGGGGCTCCACGCAACTTCAGACACACGTTGGGGTCTCTCAAGTGCTTTGACCTGGATTTATCACACCAAATCAAGGTTTTCTCCCTCCTTATGCCCTCAGTAGGGTCAGCTTGAGAGCAGGATCTAGTAGAAGGGGTTTGGGCCATCCATCCTCGGAAATTCTTGCTGTGACATCACCGAACAGCTCGATCACAGCCAGCAGCCTGAAATAAGAGGCAGCAAGAAGGGACTTCTCTGCTCTGAGCAGCGACCATGCTCAGAGCAGGCATTCTGATCCGACCGTGCATGGAAGGCTACAGGTGTCCAAAGAGCCTGCAAANAGCCCAGGATGCGGTTGGCCTTCTGGGCTGCAAGCGCACACTGATGATGAAGGAACCTGATGATCCTTTGGGTCCCTTCCAACCCAGGCCATTCTATGATTCTATGATCCTCCCTGACTCATCCCGCATAAACCCTCCCATGTCCCATGCCAGACATGGAGCTGAGCTGACCTTCTCCTTCCAAGCTAGGGAAGAAATCTCACTTTGCATCTTTTCCCCATGATTTTGCTTTCTTTCTCATGTGTCTCTTATGGAAAGCAGCAGCTCTACGACAAGATTCAGGCAAGGAGTGTGCTTCTAACACAGCAGAGGTGACCAAAGCCATCTCTGTGTGGCACAGGCATCTGAGCACAGCCATGGAGGGAAGGATGAGGTCTTCGTGTGAGCCACAGAGAAGGGAAAGCTGCCTTGGAGACTTTAAGCACTATATGCAAAAATATCACAGAATCATAGAACGCTTGGGTTGGAAGGGACCTCAAAGATCATCCAGTTCCAACCTCCCTGCCATGGGCAGGGCTGCCAACCAGTAAATCAGGCTGCCCAGAGCCCCATCCCATCAGGGCCTTGAACACCTCCAGGGATGGGGCATCCACAGCTCATATCCTCAGCAATCTCTCTGCAGCCCCAGTTGGCATTGGCAATATTCTGCCCAAAGGGGAGGACTGGAGCTGCCCCATGATGCGCTGTCGATGCACCACCCACAGTGCCATCAGAGTCCTGCTCCCCATCATTCTGCAGCATTCCCCTGTGCCTGCTGCACAGGTCCACGACCATCATTTCCCACAGCCCCTTGGCTTTTCCTTTCCAAACAGCATTCACTATCTCCTCTATCAGAAATGAAAGAGGAGATTTGGCTGCATTATATGTATGATATGTATGGCTGTATGATATATAATTAATTGAAAGACTCCAACTTACACAGACAAAAGAAAAAAAAAAGTCAACTCAATTAAGTTGAAAGAATTAATCTGCAGCTGATGAGTCGAGATCAGCTTTCTGCAGGCTAAAATGTTTCACAGGTATTAGTTAACTCTTCAAGGGCTGCCTGACAGCCTCAAGGCAAAGCCCTAAGAGTGCCTTCCGCAGGTAAAGCTAAGAGATCTACCTTCAGATCTACTGAGCTTCCATTTTGCCTCCAAGCACAGCATCTTCCAGGAATCGTGTGCTTCATGGCAGGGGACTTTGGGAGCAGGCGTTAGATGGAGAACATGGCTACAGAGAGCATTGCATGAGGGCAAAAAAAAGATGAGAGTTACTCAGTGCTGAGCAAGACTTGCTGCAGATAACCACAGATGTTCGCTCATGGCAAAGAGTTTGACCCAAGATGGGGGAAACGCTCTCCTGGTCCATGCTGGTGGCTGTCTTCCCAGAGGAATCCTTCAGGCTGCTTTTTGAAGGCATTAAAGTTGGATTGGAAATGATTGCTATTTTCCTCTCCTCACCAGCTGCCAAGAAAGCAGCAGAGGGGTGAACTCAGCGCTGCCTGCGAGCCAGCTGCATCCGAAACTCTCCGAGATGTGAACTCCTCCGTGCGTCCCAGAGGGACCGGCGAGCTCAGGACAGGGTTTAACACATCCTGGATGATGCCGATGTGGCTCTCCTCTGCTACTGCATCCCATGGTGCTGGGTAGTGGTTTACAATTGAGATCTCCAAGGAATAAAGTTTGAAGCTTCAGTCTGGTGGAAGGGAGGATAAGGAAAATCCATAGCTCTAAGCATGTGAAAAGATCACTCTGCTTCCCAGTGCCCTAAACTCTTTCTAGGTATCAGCCACCTGGGCTTGCAACATTTCTGGTGTCCCTTCCTCCTACTGGAGATGAGCCCTGGCCTTCAGCACAACTTTGGGACATCCCACCCACGCCCACAAGCGCAACCAAGGGGTGCTCCCACCAGGGTGATGCTGCACACCACAATGCTGCCAGCAGTGAATCCCAACACTTATCCTCCTCAAACACAGCCAAGCAGCCCCATTGGGTTTGCTGGGCCATACTTCACAGAATCCTAGAACAGTTGGGTTGGAAGGGATCTTAGAGATCACCCAGTTCCAACCCCTTGCCTTTGGCTGGCTGCCCCCACCAGCTCAGGCTGCCCAGGGCCCACCCAACCTGGCCTTGGGCACCTCCAGGGATGGGGCACCCACAGCTCTCTGGGCAGCTGTGCCAGCACCTACAAGGGGAATGAAGGTAGAGGCTTTCCTCACCTTCCACCACAGTCTGAGTGCATTGATTTGGGTTTGGCTTCAAGCTAACGTCATTGCAAGGTGCTGAGTAGATGCAGTTACACTGTTGTATCCAGACAGCACCATGCAAACACTGCTCCCCCGTATATTTCACATTACTCCAACGACTCCTAGCCCTGCCATACCTCACCCCCCATGGCCAATCGGCCCCTCTTCACTCCAGGCACGTTGCTCTCATCTTCTGTTTGCTTTTGGCAGATCTCTGCCAACCACGTTCTTACATCTGGAGCACATTTCCCCTTTATTTAGTAAATCAAACAATGGTTTGCTTGTTCATGCTATAGTTGGAGAGAGGCAGGACCACAGGGTTCCTCGAGGTCCCCAGCAAGGACATCAAAACCTGACACAGCCCCATTGCTAGGGGCTAACCCTAACCCTTCCCCAGCCTAGATGGCTCGTTTATGGGTAATTCTGAGGGAGTGGCAAGATGGGATTGTTACCAGGGGAAAAGAGCTGTGCTGTGCGTGGTGGGGACTGAGAGCCACAGAACCCCATCCTGGCTGAGGCTGGAGGACACTCTGGGTCCCTCTGGCCCAGCCCTACCCCAGCAGGGACACTCAGAGCAGGGTGCCCAGCCCCACATCCCGGTGGCATTTGGAGGTCCCCAAGGAGGAGACTGCACACCTCTCAGGTCCCTGCGCCAGCGGTCAGCACCCCCCCAGCACAGCGGTGCTGCTGACGGGCAGGGGGAGCTCCTGGGCTCCTGGTGCTCTGAGCCTGGCCCTGGGCACCACTGAGCCCAGGCTGGATGCTCCAAGGTGAAGGATGCATGAGGCAGCAGGGACCTTTTCTCCAGGCAACAGGGATGGACACGATGACTTTTCAAGGGTCTTCCCATTCTTCTCTTCATTCCTTCTTTTCCCTCTTCTATCATGCTTTAAGCCCACTTAAATTAGGAAAAGAAGAAACTGAGAGTACTCAGCAGTCAAAGCAATGCCCACTGCTGCCTGCAAGGAGGGTGCAAGGGGGTGAAGAAGACGGACAGCACACAGGGATGTTGGGATGGAGGACACCGTATTTCCTTGTGTTCCCACTTCATTAGAATCACAGAACCATTAAGGTTGCAAAAGTCCTCTCAGATCCCCAAGCCCAACCCCAGCCCATCCCACCATGCCCACTGAGCCATGTCCCCAAGTGCCACATCTCCATGGTTCTTGAACACCTCCAGGGACGGTGACTCCACCACTCCCTGGGCAGCTGTGCCAGTGCCTGACCACTCTTTCTGAGAAGACATTTTTCCTAATATTCACTCTGTTTTCCCACATTGCTCACAGCACATCATCCCAGGACTGGTGCTGGCTTAGTCCTTCTCTTTGACCTCTCTGTGAGCCATCGTATTCCCGGGAAAGTTTATTGCTAGAGCCTGCACCCACCTATCCTTAACCAAACAAACAGCCGCTGGCGGAAGGGACACCCTTCCCAAACCAAGCTAAATTTAAAACATTTGTATTTTATTCACTTTCCAGCAGTGATTTTAATCTGCAGCACAGACCAAGCAAGGGCAGTGGTCCCTTCCCAGCTCCCCTTGCCTATTGTAGGGAAATTTCCCTCTATAATTACTTCTCCATTCTTGCAGCCAGAGAGAGAAGGTGCCTGTACACCGTTGCTTTGAGAAGATCTCTCTCTTTTCAACCCTGCTCCATCATAACCACATCCCATTGCAAGAGGCAATGAGCATGGGGACAACATGGCCTTTTGGTGAAATACTTTTTCTGGGGAGGAGGGAAGCATAAGTCAAGGACAAATCACCAAGCATTATGAAGCTGGAGCCAGCCACTGGGCTGGACCAACAGCTGGAGGCACAGCAGGACATGCAGATGCTTCTGTGCTGGAAAAGGGCCGCTCCCTTCTCTATCTGCCTTACTCAGGATCAGCCATTTCCAGGAATAGCAAAAAAATTTCTCCATTTTCTTCCCAAAACACAAGGCAGAAGTCTTCCATTCCCTCCAAGGCAGCTAATAGCATCTGTAATCACTAATGCAGATGGAGATGCATGTGAGGCAGATGCATGTCATCCCGGTGGCACACTCAGGACAGAATACACTGAATAGGGGCAGCTCACCTCTGACAGCACAAGGCACACAGGAGGCACAGTCATTTCTAATTCCCTCTTTTGTGTTCTTCTTCGTGCCAACAAAAGGAGAAGGGATGCGTCTGCTGGTACAGGATGAACTTCAGCCCTTATCTCAAGAGGTTCCATGGGGAAATACAACAAAATTCTCTATTGTTACACAGGAAACACATCTTTCAATAGTTTTCAGCATCAAACCTGCCTCGGGGACCTTCCCTGTCTGCCGCTGACATCCCCTCTGACCTCGAGCACAGTGCTTCCTCCTGTTCCCCTGCGACACGGCGAATCGCCTCCAAGCACCAGGAGGGCATCAGCAGTGCCCCACTGCTACAGATAAGGCTTATGTCACTTCATGTATTGTTTCCCATCCTTACCTCATGTCCCCGACAGCCTCCTCTCTTGGCCAGCTCCTCCGTGCTTCTTTCTGCAGGGCTTCACAAAGCACGCAGAGGGGCGAGGGCACAACCAGCTCCCAAGCTGACAAGATAAAGAGTTAAAGCCAAGATAAAGAGTTAAGGCAAAGCAAAAGCTTGGGAAGAAAAACGGTTATGTAATAAATCAGATATTAGAAGGCAGGAAGGTGTGCTATAGAGAGGAATCAAAGTCCGGAACAGGATGTATATAAAGCAAATATTGAACTAACTTTGATAACGGAGAAAAATAGAAGATTTTTGGTGGGGTTAACCGAAGGCTCAATTTTAACTATTATAAATTTCCTGTTTTACTCGTGTCGGGTGGTTTTTGCAGCGATCTATACAATACATTGTGTGCCTAATGATTTCCTAGCCATGAATGGGTCACTCAGATTTTACTTTCCATGCCTTTTTTTTTTTTTCGGTCTGTCCTGGAGCAATAAAGCTATTGAAATCCTCCAGGCCTTGCCCATTGGGTGTTTTCTTTCCTACCAAGACATCAAACCAGCATGAAGGTTTATTTTAAGCAAATTCAATAGGAGGGATCACACAAGCACCTTGTTGAAAGCGTACAATGGGAGCCGAACCCAGAGCTATTCAATTAACAAGCGCTCCATTTTCATGCAATTCCTGTTGTGAATTCATTACTTTAATTAGGGTAGCAAATTGCAAAGCTAACAAGGCACCATTTGTCTGCAGACACGTAGGCTAAGAAATTTTGTATCAATACAGATTGGAAGGTAGACGAGCTCATGAAAAGCTGAGAGGAACTGGCAAATCTCTGCAGCTCCTACCAGCCTCACCAAAACGCAGGAGAACCAAGAGCACGGAGCAGCACTGAAAATCCTGATTCAAGGGGAATGGTCAGTTACCTAGGGAAACCTCATCTCTATTAGGAACTGATAATTAAACTCATAGAGTAGGCTCCTCATTAACTACACTCTTTCAAAGCATTTTAAATTTTACATCAGTTGAAGGTTTTCCTCTCCACCTATGCCTACTGCCAAGAGAACACGATGCTCCTGTCACACTCACCCTAATCACTCCCACTTACACATTTTTGGAGTATTTCTCTTCTGAGCACAAGTAACCAACAACCTGCAAGCATTTCTCAGAGATGCTTTGCGTCAGCCCCACATTCAGCTTTTCCTCCTCTTCTTCGAGTGATAAGAGATCAGGTCCTTCTATCAATCCCTTCTGCAAGGTCTCTGATACGATCCAACGCGACATCCTTATCTCTAAGTTGGAGAGATATGGATTCAATGGGTGGACAACATCAGTGGATGGTCACAGCCAGAGGGTCGTGGTCAATGGGCAAGTATTCACCAAAAATGTAACAAATGTATCGCCTAAGTCCAGGTAAATGACATCTTACAGATTTACTTTGCCCTAGAAAAGGAATTATCATAGAACATCCTGAGTTGGAAGGGACCCACAAGGATCACTGAGGCTCCACATAGCTCCACCCAAACCCAACCCCAGTGGCTGAGAGCGGTGTCCCAACGCTCCCTGAGCTCCGGCAGCGTGGGGCCGTGCCCACTGCCCTGGGCAGCAGTGCCATGCCCACACCTCTGGGGCAGAGCCTTCTCCTCACCCCCACCTGACCCTCCCCTGACAGCTCCATGCCATTCCCTTGGGCCCTATGGCTGTCCCCAGAGAGCAGAGCTCAGCGCTGCCCCTCCGCTCCCTGTGAGGAGCTGCAGGCCGCCATGAGGCCTCCCCTCAGCCTCCTCTGCTCTGGGCCAAACAAACCAAGGGACCTCAGTCGTTCCTCACACCTCTTGCCCTTCACTAAGATCTAGCCCAAAAGGCTTGAAGTGAGAACATATGCCCCCATTCATTAAGAACAGGACAAAAACACTCTTGGGAAAGCTAACGTGAATGATTTTGCGCAGTCTGTAGCCTAACACCAAGGTGATAGCTGGCTGCTTCTTTCAGCCCATCGATACGCCATGATGGGGACATTGCTCACTGTTGCGTTGACAGCACATACCACAAGCCAAAGGAAATTCCATGGACTAAGCAGTTCAAAAGCAATGGATGCAGCCCAAGTGCTCATGCTTCCCAAAACCAGCTGCAAAGCAAGGGAAAATTCCTGGATTTTAGGCAAAAACCATGCAGCAGAAGCTGCTACTACTTGCGTCCATACCTGCAGTATTCAAAACAGGTTGAATTTAACACATGGTTTTTACAGAATCTGGTCATAAAAACCAACCACAAACCCATCCTAGAAGAATGACATCAATCTGAGGCAGAAATCGTTTGCAGCTTCAGTTTAATCAGCAAAGCGAGCTGACTGACGCACAGCCTCCCATTCAGACTGAAGCAGAAAAAGGCAGGCAAGGTGGGACTGCTCTCTGAATTTTAGCCTGATTTTAGATCAGCAAAAGGTAAGGACACAGTTTCAAGATAATTTATGAACACAAGGAGCAAGATTTAACTTTTGCATTTGTGTATATGCAACTATCAGCTTATGGTTCAGCACAGTTGGTTGAAGGACTGAGACAGCAAGCGTGCAGCTGATCAACATCCCTCATCCTACAACTGGTTTTAAATTTTAGCCTATTAGAAGTCCATTAAGATGGTCTGAAAGTAAAACAGCAGCTTTAAAAGAAAAACAAAGCCAACCAATTTTGCTAAATATTAAGATTTTAGTTTGACCATGAACTAGTCACCTTTCTGATCTTCTGTATTTCTCTTAGCTTTGCCAGCTTGGAAAACTAATATATTTTAAAAGAAAAGTTCAAAACCAGAAGTTCAAGCTTAGGAAATAAGGAGCTTATTGAGGAAGCCAGACACAGCAGATGGATACTGTTTATTGGTTCTTTTCATCACATCTGAGTTACAGGTGTAAAAGTCACACAAACTGCAGGTATAAACATGTAAAACAATACAAAAATAAATGGAAAGGTAATTTTATATTTACTGAATCGAGTTGTGTAATAAATACAATAGGCAAAAAGCTTCAATCACACCATTCAGTTTAACTGAAGTTACAGTAGTGTTTGAAAAAATGAGTTTTTAACTTAAAGTTGCAAATATTAAAGCATTGAGAACTAGTATAAAAGTGAATTTTGGCACATTGTAAAGTGAGAAGTGTTACATTAGCATCTGACTTGTGTAAAAATGAAGTGATTTCTCACTAGCTTTCTGAGGTACAGTTTTTAACAATCTAAAATTAGATCAGCAATGCAGTTCTAACAACTCACAGTTCACAATTCACTATACTAGTTACAATTTTTCCCTTTTAGGAATACCAACGTATTCCAGAGCTTAAATCTGTGCAAATTCAGAAAAGTTTCAATTAAAATATAATAATAAAAAAAAAAACACTTATTAGGGAACTTTTGCATGCAACTTAAATCCTCCCTGCAATCAGTCTCATTAATTGCAAAGTGTAAAATTAGACTACCACCAAATTGCACAGATTAATATAAAATACTCCGAGATCGCAGCGCGGTTCAAGTTGCAAATGTTCCTCTCCTAAGTTGATCACATTTTTCTCCCTATAACTTCAGTAACTTCTGATCACAGCCATTCTCTGTGAGGAAGAAAACAAAAAAAAAAAACACCACAAGCTGCTAACATGAAGGTCAGCAAAGCATGTAAACTCCTTGAGGACTCTCAGCATTTCTTGACCCTATCAGAAATGCCTGGACACAACGTTACTGTTACCCATTTTCAAAATACAGTAAAAGATCATGGAACAGCATAATGGCACTTTTTCTGCATCCAAACATCTGTGGTTTAGAAACGGTGCTTTTTCTTTATTTTATTTTTTTTTGTTTTACAGTAGCTAAAAGATTTTCAAAACTAGATCCTTAGAACTCAATCCTTCCCCCAACTTCCAAAGAGTGAGGAAACCAGATTGCCAGCTTATAAACGTCTCTGACCAGAGTACAAAAGTTATGCTCTCCTAAAAACAAAAAGGAAAGTGCTGCTGACTGTCACGGCCAACTCCAAAATAATCAGCATTGCTAGCAAACTACCAGCAGCATCAGGCATTTACACATTTCAGTCCTCAAAGAGTTTTCTTTTAACAGTTTAACCGTTTGTGCTAATACTCTTCACTAGGTTAATTTCAAGTCCTTTCACCAAAACTGTTTTTCCATTAAAAAAAGAGGCTGCAAGCAATGCAACCCATGATGTCCATTTATTTTTGTGCATAAATGGCATCGTCTGCAAGGCACTGCTATCTTTAAAGGATACCTCTGTCACAGTTTTCACTATTTCAGTAATTTTTCGGTTTTAAAGTCACAGTTAAAAGCTAAAACAGAAAAAAAAAAAAAATTGAGGTAATCAAATTATTTCAATACCAAAATATAATAATCGAAACAGTACCAGTATGGTGAAAGGTCTTCATAATACACAGCTATTATCAGATAGCATGCAGTACAGTGTATCTGTATCCTAGGCCTTTGTGCTGAGCCCTTCTGATCCAGTTTGTGAAGAACACCTCAATTTGCACAGCAGCACGCCGACGCTGCGTGCTCGTCTTGGTTTTGTTCACGGGGTTTGTGATTGCGAGCTGCTCCAGCTCAGTTAGCCCCAGAAACGCTGATTTTCGAGAGTTGCACAAATTGGAGCTCTTAAAAAGAGTTCAGCAGAGCAAAGGAAGCTACAGCATCTTCATCTATGATCTATCCTGCGATCAATTGCACTTCAACCTACACGGTTACTGACTGGGGAGCTGAGGCGAAGCACCAGCCACGTGCCTGTCCTCTCAGCCAGTCACTCCACTACTCCAGAAATATGGCTTTGCAGATTAGATAACTTGTACTGAATACAAGAGCACGCGGGGTTTACACTAAGTTCACCGGCAAAGAATCGGAACTTGTTCAGAATTTTCTAATGCCCCTCTGATTGCAGCGTTATCTCCACAATCCTGTTCTCTAATCATAACCCTGGTCTGGACTATAGTTTCATGCAGCCATCTGCACTTAGTTGTAAACACCTGCCAGCCCCCTAAATCCACCGCTAGCTACATTTCTCTACCAGGCACTACAGTATATTAAGACTAAATCATAGCCATGCATAGATAAACTCACGAGCCTTATCATGATGCTCTACAGCTGTACTGGGGTTACCCCAGGGAGCCTACACACACAACTAACCGCTGGCTTTCACCGCACTTCAACAGGATACGAGGCGTTTATAAAGTCTCGTGGTGTGCAAAACAAAAATTCTGAAGTTCAGACATTAAATCTAGTAGGAAAGCTATTAACGAAACCTTATCAACATCTATATCCCAGTCTGCAGCACCTGGAATTCCACATCTGTGCTGTGCCATCAGCACAGCACAGGCACGGAGCCAGCTAGTAGCAATGCATACTGAAACTTCACCTACAAAGTGTTTCAGTTTTTGAGAGGCTTACCAAAGTTTCAGCCATTTCAGATTCCAAAGGTAAAAAATAGATTTCTTAAGTATGGGGCATACGCAGCCTTAGGTTTGATGGCAGGAGATAAATCTCATTTTGCTCCCACAAAAAGAGACTGAGTGTTACATGTTGGTATTTTGGGGATATTGTAAGAAATGATTCCATTTCTTACTGCATTACATACATCTGACCAAAAAGAAGTGGCAGCTGTATTAACAGGCTGCACTATTCTGAAGGCTATGAAACACAAAAACCAAAAATCCCTCTTGGACTGTTTTCACTTGACTGAATTCTGAACGCACAGCACGCTACGATAATCTGCTTATTCAATAAGCTTCAATAATTACGTTTAAGAAGCTGCTGGGGCAGCACAAATTCCTTCAGTCAGTGATCTATGAAGTCTCACTTAAAATTGGACTGAATTAAGTTAAAGGACAAGTTGCCCAGGTTCCTATTACAGTATCATTCAATAACTGTAAAGGTCTTGCTGCAAGTAATTAGAACTTAATGCATCAGCTTAGTGAAATTTGGTGTGCAAGTTTTTCTGAGAGCTTCCCAAACAAATTCTTAGCTATTTCAAGTACATTTTTTGATATATATATATATTTTTACCTTTGGAAATAATTCATTTTCATGAAGAGCAATTCTTTAGCTAAAGAATCTTGGCTTTTCACGCTCTCCTTTTCTTGCTCTGCTTAGTTTTTACTACTGAAGAAAGAATCCTTCAGAGACAATCATTTAAGCAACAGCAAGTTGCAGAGTCTAGAAAACACAACGTGAATTGCTGTAACACCACTGGGAAGGAAGAGGTATCTCCACCTACCTCCTTTCCCCTTGAAATGTATAAACATCTTTTCTTTCAAAAGTCAAAACTTTGACTGCAGATTCAAACTGTGCAGAGGTTTTATAAGACACGCTGTCCCCTCAGGAGAAGAGCAGAGGTTTACATGTTCCCCCATTTCTCGCTTTAGGAACACCCTTACAGCAGCAGGATTAGGACTCTTCAGAGCTTTTGAAGCGTTCCCCCATTTCTCGCTTTGGGAACACCCTAACAGCAACACCATTAGGTACAACTCGAGAGTTTTCGAGACGTTCCCCCATTTCTCGCTTTAGGAACATCCCCCAATCCCACACACTGCAGCGCACCCCTGCTCACCGATGCTCCTGTGCAACAAGTGTCAAGGGACACCCAGAGATTGAAGTGGTTTGATTATCTGCACGATGGACCAATTCCATAGTTACATCCTGACCTGCTAGGAAATGCAGCTTTCCTTCTTTTCTTCTTCTTTTAAAGAAATTTCCACTACTAGCCAGAGATTCCAGGTGACACTTTTTACAGTCTGGAATTAAGGTGAAGTGGAAGCAAACCTGACAGTACAAACAGCTAAGCAGTTACCATATTAAAAATGCCAACCTTACAGGAATTATCTTAGTTTTAAAAGGAGTGCTGAAAACTGAAATTTCACTTAATTTTCTAGTTAACCAGCAAGGACAACAGCATTTTTGGTTACTGACAGTAGGTGGTTTAGAAATCCACAGAATACACGTGCTTATGTCTTCTGCTCAAAGAGATCGTGATACTCTTGCTCTTCTAGTTCTCTGTTGTACTTCTCTATTTCCCTGTTGGCTTCTTCCAAGTAATCATTCATGAATTGGTCCATCACTGATTTTGAAAAACTAAGGAAAACAAAAATATTTGTGCAAACAGCGTTCACTACAAAAGAATAAACAGGCTGGAAGGATCTGGCAGCTCAGGGACACTTACTGAAAGCAGAAAGTCAATGCATTACTTTCCAGGGGTTAAACAGTCAGACCTAACCACAGCTGCTCTTTAATGGGGAATAAAGGAGGAAGAAAATAAGATGAGTGGAGCTGAAGTTTGCTCTTACCTTATTTTCTGCCAGTGTTCCCTAACTAGGAGAGCCTACCCAGCAGCCAGAAGTCTGCTGGCTTAAAATTTTAACGTTGTCCCACAGGGCAATGAAAATATCTGTTTGTTCTTATTCCTAATCAGAAGCTACTTGAGTTTTTGTGAAGTTTGTCTGAGTTGAAGTGAAAAGTAAATTGGGAGAATGAGACCAAATTTGAAATTTCAGCGATAAAATCGCTAAACCTAACCCTAACCCTAAAACAAAAACAACAGGAAAGTATGGAAACAAGAACAGAAATACACTGGAACATTATGGAGTTTCTTGCCAGAGATGAGAATATGGTTAGGTTTAAGTAAAAAAAAAAAAAAAAATTGTTTTTAAATGAAAAAAATCAATATGGTTCTGGGCATAAAACCAGAGCTTTGGCTCTAGCTCACTTCTGTAAGTGATACCAAACAATACCAGTAAGGACAGAGCACTTACAAACAAGCATATATCACAATTAGATAAGGACATCATCCTGCCTGCTAAGCTGAAGTAGTTTTAAAATAAGGTTTGAGTTGCTTAAATAAGTTTAAAAAGTGATTATAAGAAATGCACCTCCACACACTGGCCATGTATCTACTTTGCATCCAGTGAGGTTATTATCATACCAAGTTACAAAAGGAGAACATTCATTTGAACTTCAGCTTCACCACAAAGACAGGCAACAGAAAGAAGAACACTGTAGAAAAACATAAACCTGACTGCTTTTATTTCTGTGCAATTACATCAATTTGGAAATTGTTATCAGTCATTACCAAGAATTAAGCAACATTACATGACTGTTTGGTTTGAAAAACACTTCTTTGACAAGCTGTGGTCCATAAATTATTCTCTGCACAGGAGCAAGTACAGCACTTTGGGGATTGTTTTGTTGGTTCTACTCTGCTTCTCAGATCAAGCCTCCAAAGAAGTGTTTTAGTAGTAAGTGACAAGTATCCATGTATAGATTTAAGCAACAAAAGTGACAAGCAAACTGGCTCTTCAGTGTAACATCTGCTTTGACAGCATACATTTCCGCACAGCCTGTAGCCTACCTACCTAATCCTCCACCAAAACAAGGCATTTCAAAGGATACATGGATGGTAATCCATTTTGTCACCAAAAAAATTCACAAATTGAGTCCCATTGTAAAAATAACCAGCTGGAAGCGGATCCAAATGGCGTTTCACCTAAATGAAGAAAGAACAGACCACACATAAAGCATTTAAAACTGAAAATTGCTTTGACACAGTTCTTAGATACAGTTTAAATACGTAAAAATTCCTTCTTTAGCAGCCAGGCAAGAAGTTATGGCACCTGGCTATAAAGGAGCACTCTGAAAAAGCAGTGCAACAAATGACAGCTACATAGACTAAGGCAGTTAGGTACAGCAACACCGCATGCCAAACTTTTAGTACTCCAACTCCAGAGATAGCACTTACATCCCAGAGTAAGTTGATGAGGGCAGGATTAGCCATTTGGGATCTTAATTTGCAATGACAACCTGCACAGTGCAGAGCAGGAAGAAAAGAAGGGGAAAGCAGACCATTAAACCAACCAACATGTACAACATCCTACACTCTCCCCCACTTCTCAGGGCTTAATGTCCTGAGCTAAATGCCTACACAACACCAAGATTTATATCTCAGATCCCTCCTGGACAGCCTCAGCTATGATTTGAGTCTATAAAGAGACAGTAAATGCTATCATTTAGTGTTCAGCACACTTGTTCCTGCAGATATGGGAGGTGCTCTATCATACAAATGGATACTTAAGAAAATCAGCCAAAAGGAGCTGCTATTAATTGCTTCAACTTACATGAATGTTTTTTATTTCCTGAAGCGTTAGCATTCCTCTGGTTTTCAGGGCTTTCCTCTGAGGTTTCTGTATAAAGAACGAGATCCCAGTTATATACCTTCTGAGTGACAAGGTGACACTACAGTTCAGTTACATTAGAAAAACAAACAAGCAGAGAAGCATCCTTGAAAATGCAGATAAAGACAGTGAAATTCTGATCACATGCCACCATGCTCAAGCCCAGCACAGGAGCAAGCCTTTTAGAAGCATGGATTTTTAACATTAACTTCTAGACAGAACTATTGAACTGCAACGAAGAATTCACAAATATGTTCTGAAAACCAAAGCACAAACTAAGTGAGCTTATGTAAAGCACCAGCAGAGATGATAAATTCTAGAAGTATTTTCAAGAATATAATTTAAATACAACTCTAATGCAAAAAATAAAAGGAAAAACTTGAACATGAACAGAAAAATCATCCAGCTTCTAGCCTGAAAAGTTTTATAATTTTTTTTATGCAGCATGAAACTCTCAGAACTATCTGAAATAAATCCTAAATTAGCCATGATTAGTGAGACTTTAGGAAGACTACCTGTAGTCCTGACATGGTCAAAGAAGAAATACTTCACATTTGAGATGTGCAATTAATTTTAACTTCCAAGTTTTCATAAAACTAAAATAGTATTTCAGAGAGTGCTTTCTTACATGGAAAAAGGCATCTGTCTCCATATGTCACCTATGTGATATATATATAGAGCATGAGGTATCACGAGAAAAAGTATACTTCCTTGAAGTACCACAACTTGCTAAGAGAACAGAGGTGAGAACCTGATGATCCCTAGAAAAAGCTCCAACAACTGTCTGCAGGAAACTGATTTTCCTTCCTACATCATTTTCTAGAGATACTATGCAAATCCTAAGCCATAAAAAGTACCTATGAGCACCTTTAATTAACAGATGTTCCAAAATGGCATCATAAAAGGGCAGAGCTGGAACTACAGACTCCAGACCCAGCTGAAGTACTAAAACACACTTTGTGTGGTTCAACAGTTTCTGTCCAAGTGCATTTGTGAGTCAAAACTCCAAGACTCACTACCCAAAACGTTAACCTTCCGTCTGACAAAACTGCTGGTATTGCACAGCCATGTAGGAGAAAACCTTGTCCCACACTCCTGGTCAGGCTGTGCCAGCCTCTGTGAAGTTAGCAAGACACCACTGCTGCAAGATGTGCCTTCTTAGCTTCTTATGTGCATACTCTGTCCCCTACTTCTGTTGCACTTATACACTAACCATGCAGGTATATATGAAATCTTGCACAGCTGTACTCTTGACAAATTAAGCAAGGAGAAATGAAAAAGCTATACCCTCTGTTTCAGCGCATTACTTTCAAAGAGGTTTAATTTAGTGAATCAAAACAAGTTCCAGCATAGTTCAGCTACTTGAAGAAGATTTATTTCGTACTACATTTTAGCTTTGGGCAATCACATCTCAGCTTAATCACCTTGTGTTTATTCTGGACATACTCCATTTGCTCAAGCGTTCAAAAAACAGATCAACCCATGAGTATGCTGCAGCAGACATTAAAACAATACATATTTGCAAACTGTTAGCCCTCTGTTTGGAATACATTTACACTCTGGAATGCTAATACCTCAGTAGAAGAGAAAGGAGATTAACAGAAATGTTTCATGAAGACACTCAGATTTCTCCTCTCACTGTTAAGAAACAACAAACAGATCACACTGGACAAAAGTAAAGATGTCCACGAACCTGTTTGGCAGTTTCTCTGAGCCAGTCTTTTATATCCTCTTCCTTAAGAGAGCAGCCAATGAATACAAGGAAGAACTCCTGTTGACCATCATTTCTTGCATCAGGAGGAGTCGGCCCCTCCTGAACAGGCACGAGGCTTAGTGAGTTGGACGATGTGTTGTGGCAGACTTCAATCACTTTATCAGAATCTAACAAGGAGAAGACAGAAGAGAAAAAGTGTCTTGATAATTGCTAATCTAATTTAACACCAACACATTGGTGCAGACAGAGTACAGTACATAACAATTACGTTTCCAAATACAGCCACATGCAATGCAATCACAAGAGTGCTTTGCCCTTACCTGAAAACTTAACTTTGCCCATGATGTGATATATGTTTCCAGAAAAAGGACTTGGCTTGAGCAATGATTTAATTGCTGTCAGAAATGGAAGACAAACATGTTATCTCACTTCTTTTTCTTCTCCTTGGTGCAGCTTCTCATCAGACCTACGCTACAGGTCTCTAATCCACATCCTAATACTTCAGGGAAAAAAGCTGCAGTGTCCCCCATAGCTCCCACTACGTAACATTTCTAGGTGTTCTCAAGTCTCCTCTATGGGGTAGGTGGGAAATCACATGTGCTTGGCATACTGAGTGCTTACAGTGTGTGTGGAAAGTAAAATGGTGCTCCTTAACACTGTTTTGCTATGGAAAGAAGGAAAGGCATGATTATATATCTACTCCAGTAGCCTGACACACAGCTGAGCCTATTTTCTAGTAACTACAAAGAATTGTTCAGCACAAACAGCAGAAATTGCTGCTCACTTACAAACCACACTTCAATGCTAATAAATGAAAGTAAATAGAGAATAAAAAGCAAACACATGAAGATAACCGTCTCAGCCTCCAAAAACTAAACACGAAATTAGATTGTTATCTGAACAAAACCATGGGTCAGTTTTCCAGAGCAGATACTAAAGGTCATTTACTGTACTTTAAGGAAGGAAAGCTGAATTTTCAATTAAAAGTTTGCTTCAGCAGTGCGACGTCAGTGTCTTCCTTCCCTTCTATTCCTCGGCCTTTTAAACTTGGATTTAAATCAAGTCAGTCAAAGTTCATTTGTACCTTTACATTTGGTCACAAATCGTGTTTTTTCGAGTGGACGGTTAAACCACACACAGATCTGAACCATTGGAGGGAAGACAGAGCCAGCTCCATATTTACCTTCATACCTTAAGACAAAAAAAACAAGAAACAAATACACACTTTCAACAAAGAACACACACTTGTGCTTTTCATCTAACAGACTTCTGAGCAAGAACAGCAAGGATTTCACTGCAGGTGAGTTTTCCTCACAGAAAAAAACACTAAGCTTCTTTTCTCTAAGAGGAAATCCATCAAAGGGTAATACTAAGTCTGAGCTTGTTCAAAGAGCTCGGGAATCATTTTGATGTTCTTCCTGCTGCTAGTTTCTTTTCTTACATATTATCCACTTACTGTGTGGATACACAAATGTGTAACACAGTAAATGCAAAGTTACAGTAAAGTTTTAAATACTTTTCTTTCTCTCCCTTTGGCACCATGCAATCTGCACACAGCCCTGACGCTCCAAGCCTTGTGCCAATTTCCTTTAGCAGCCTTACTCATTCCCAATTTAGAGTAAGAATTACTCACAAAAAAGATACACATGTACAGAGGCATGGTAGATAAATCACATTTCCAACACTAGAAATGTAACTAGAAAACAGGCAGCCAGGAGTTATAAGAGCTGACAAGCTTACATTTTTTGCCAAATAGGTGCAGCACAGATAACTACAACAAGATGTGCAAAGCACCCAAACGATGAAAAACATTGCCCTGTATTCAAGGAAAGCTTGATACCACTTATTATTGCACCCTCAGCCTTTGCCAGAACTGTCAAAAAAAGTTGCTGGGTTTTTTTTTTCTTTTATGAATAATTGTTCTGCTAATAGCTAGACTGACATAAGTTCATTCCAGCAAGGCTGAATAGCTGTCAGAACGAAATGACTCTCGTCATTATTGACCTCACCCATCCCAATCCTTCCCAGCTTATTCCCAGAGGGTTCTTTTCTATTCTTCTTAAAAGCAACAGTAATCCTGCCACTGATTTAAACGGTGTCCAGAAAGGATCTTTTTCCCCTCAAAAGGACAGCAGTTGTGTATCTGCTATGAATACTCATCAGCTCTCTTTCAAAAATGATTTACAAAGCTATTTTCTGTTCCCAACGAGTAGCCTTGAAAAAAATATAAATTGAGTTAGAGAGACTTTTTAATCTTCAAGTTAATTAGAAAAATAGTTTTAATATTTCTCAGTCTAGATACTTGCCAGCCAGGATACATTAAATATCGAGCTCTAATCATCTGAGGATTTGAGAAACTGCTTTCTGAGAGAATTAATTCAATATCTTCATTCCTACAGAGAGATAAAGATGAACATTTTTAATTTATGACCTCAATAAAAAGGACACTATCTGTACGCTGCTTAAATAAAACAGACTGTGTTAGCCACAGTAAAATTAGGGTGTTTTCCCCCAGTATGACAGTGGCAGTACCATAAATCACACTCTGCAAACAACAACACACGTTTCCCAATCTCTGTATTCATATGACATAAATGTAAAAGGGAAGATGTCTTGTAGAAGAGATGCAATTAAGAAAAATCTGCATCTCTGTAAGGTACCAGAGTAAAACAAGAGACTACAAGTTTGTAAATGCATGTGCCCCATCTGCCAAGAGTGACAAATACAGGATGGTGATTAGCATTACCTCGTTACGATGCCATTTTCTGCCAGGATGAAGGAAGCAGCAGGATTTGCTGCACGGATGAGGCTCTGCAGCTGCATGAGGAGCGGGTGCCTCTGCTCTGTGGTGTGACTTGTGAAAATCACATTGCTCACCAGCCCTGTGCAAGGAAACCAGAGGACAGCACACAGAAGTCAGGTGTGCAGCAGTGACCAACAAATGCCCCAACAGAATTACTGTTAACTATTCTGCAGCTGCATGCAGAGGGCAGCCAGCTCAGAAGCCCATTTTAACACAACCCACAGACACAGAGGGATGGCACCTCCTCAAGGATGGGATGCTTTTCAGTCACTGGAATGACTCGAGGGGGAAGAGGCAGGCTGGTATGATCCGTGGGTTATGTTTCAGTGAAAACAATCTTACCAAAAAAAAAAAAAAAACATTTTTAGCAATGAGCCTACCAGTACCACACCAATCAAAGATGACTTGACTAATGAGGAAGGCCTACTCTGCCAAAACACAGCTACATCAGGTCAAGACATTCCTTTCTTCCTTCATTTTATTAGACAGTCAGGACAACAGAAGCAATTTAGAATGCATTGATCAAAAGAACCAACTAATCAAAGCAACCAACTCATGCTAGAAGCAGTTGGAGAAGGGCTAGTTTAATGAACATTAACTACTAAAGACTTGGCAAATTCAACGTGTAGAAAGAGATGTTAAGCAGCATCTTTAAAAAATAATAATACTAAAAAATCTGTATTTTGTACACTGACAGTTGTTACCTCTAAGACTTTGGGTTTGATTTTTTTATTTTTTTTTAAAAGACAGACTCTGAAATGGTTTTCAGACAGTAAGTCTGAATCCAGAAGCCACCAAAAAAGATAACAGAAAAACAATGGGATATATTTGTCAAGTCTCAAGCCCCAAAAAGACTCTGCTGTGTCACCAGAAAAGCAGTTCCTTCTTCAGCCTGAGCAGTACCCTTCACTTTGCACCTAGTGCCACCAACTTCACAGAGGAAGCAGACACTCTTCCCAAACAAAAACCCTCCCAGATACGAAGATGCCAACGCAGCCTTCATGTTAGACATGAAATGAGAACCAACTGCCCTTTCTGCAGCTGTCTCTGAAGTCAAATCAGTCAATCAAAGAATGCAGCAGCTATCACAGCTGTCAAGCCTTGGGCACTGGGAAGGCTCTCGGAGGAAGAAGTGCTGGATGATTCACTGGATGCATCACCCAACTCATGTCAGTGTTATAGATCTCTACTTTCCAATTATACCAAAGCAGTGTTACATCAGAACGGATTTCAGGCCAAATTTCTTCAGCAAAGAGGAGTGGGACTTTTGGGGACTTCCTAGGATGTTCATATTGTCCAGAATGTAGAAGAAATGCTGTTTCCTTGCTCAGTATGTGCACGTGCAGCTCGTTCCAGACACCTTCCTGTAAGCACAGGTACTGCATGCAGCAGAACTCTGAACTCTTCCCTCTCCATGAAGGTCTGAACCAGGACATACTCCACCAAACCACTACTTAAAGCAGAGCATGGAATGAGCTTCATTCACCCCATTACCTGCTGCCTGAAGTTACTCCTGATCTTTCCAGAAGTCTTTAAAGCACACTAAGCCTGGCAGAGGCTTCCACACAAAGCACTTTGCTGCTGGACTCTGCGATCCTCATGGGTCCCTTCCAACTCAAGATGCGTCTCTCTGGTTCTATGGATTTCTATGCCAAACATTCTGGGTTTCTCACATTATACCATATGCTCCCATTACCCGTTCCTTGCATCACTGATCCTTTCAAGCAAAGCTTTTAATAACATATGCAAATTTCTATTATTAGTATTTCTATTCCTTAATCCCCACAGAAGTTTCCACTCCAATTTCAGCAACATCTTTATATTCTGCAATTCACAGTTGCTCTTGAGAGAGACTGGGGAAAAGAACAGCAAGCATGCTTAGGAATTCAAGAGTCACATGAATACTTGAAATTACTATGTAGATCATGCAATTAAGACAAAAAATATGAACCAGTTAATCAACAACCACTGCGCACGTGTTAAATGCAGGATTTTTTTTTCCTCTTAATGTTCTCAAACTTGATTTAAAAGTGAAGTTTAATTAAAATCCTAGTTATGCTTTCTGTGAAGTCAGAGCAATAAATGGGCTGTATATATAGATGCTATGGAGAATACATTGCAATTAGATCAGTTGTGCCTTGGAGAGAGTGGGTAATTGTCAAGATCTAAGCTGCCAAAGCCTAAAGTTAGGAAGATTTAAGGAATAAAACATGTAAGCAAACCAGAAAACAGGAGAAATCTTGTCTCATTCTTCTCACTCACTTTTTCTCCATCACTCCCCCCTTCCTTTGCACTTGTCTAAGGGGAACAGCTTTCGGGCACTGGCTGTCATTCTTGCTTGTAAACTCCCACACAACCTCGCAGGAAACAAAATGTGTGGAACCTGCAGGCTTCAGCTCCACACACACCTATGCATTAACCTCGTAGGTGCCCTGTGTCAGCTGGTAGAATTGACAGACAGGTGGTGTACTCCAAACAACAACAAAAAAAGCTGTTTGAAGATGCCTACACAGCTTTGGTTAGCAATCATTGTGACCTTTTCTATTTGAATTGTTGCTGTCATCTCTGTATCTGCTGCTTTTTGAAGACCACCTGTTTTTAATTCTGTAACTGTACACCCATCTAAAGAACAATCTTTGTAGCCTGGGGAACAGCATGCCACAGAGAAACAATAAAGAAATGGGGAGAGATTAAAAATACACACAAAAAAATGCCCCCAAATGCGTAGTGGGTGTATTTAACAATGGTGATGTCTGGATCTGAAGATCACTACATACAACACAAGAGATGCCAATGTGCCCCTAGACTAGGGAGATGTCACCCTACAGCTTCTGTGCAAGAAAAAGAGGCATATTTGGAAGTGAGACAGAAGGAAATCACAGTGCACAGATGGCAGCAGGATCTTTTGGGAAAGTTTGAACGAGCACACGAGAGAGAGAAAACAAAACTGCTAATGTTGGTCACAAATGACTCTGCTCAAGGCTTTATCAGTTCTGATACTCATCCATTTCTGTTAGTCCTGTGGCTTTCCAAGCAGAACATGTCACTCCTAAAATGTCATGTTGATAACACACATAGGTACCATCACTACAGAGAAAGCTACACGTCCAAAAAGATTTGGAAAGCTGCAGCAAAAAGCAAACCCTACTCTGAAAAATTTACAAGATATTGTGATATCTTGAGATATCCCTCCTGCTTTTCCCAACTGCTCTGCAGTGACCAGCACATAGGACACTTGGTGCTAAACTGCCCATAGTGTTTGCATTTCTACAGCCTAGCAATACCTTGATTTTTTTGGAGGGGTTGGTGGAAATAAAAAGCTTTGCACATTCCAAGCCAGTTTACATTTTTCTAGTCTACATGTGACATAATTCTGCATTTGTCTGAAAAGTTTGAGTGCGTACCACATGCAGTTCACAGCACAGTTTTCCTCCTAAAACTTTTAAGGCAAAAATTTGCTTTACATGAACAGACCTCTAGGCTATCAAATGTCATATGCTGTATTTGTGAACTAGGTTACAGTACCTTGCAACATGCAGAAATAGTTTGCTGCCAGAAGAACATTCTTTTGACTCACAATTTTTTTTTTCCCTTCAGCACTAGGACCATAGGAAAACTTACTATTCTTGTTGTAAGCATTTTCTAGCCTTTTCTTTATTTTTAAATTGCTATATAAGCAAAAGGCATGCTTGCACATGTCAATAGTCACTGATAACTCAGTTTATTTTTAACTGCTCTTTCCAAGGATGAATTTCACCCACAGCTCTAACCACACTAGTTATCCACTGGTCAGTCCCCAGTTTGTAGCAGCATCATTTTTCTCCAAATAAGAACAAAATACTGATTTATGCAATAGCACCTACACACTTTCCAGTCTGTTCATAACTTCATTCTTTTAGGTTTTGTTTTTCAGGTCTCCCTTCACACACAAACTAATTCTGGCAGCAAAACAAAGCAGTACAGAGTCTAAATAGCCACAAGAAGAGAATGCAGCATCCTGCTTTGACAACTGTGTTTAATGGAAAAGAAAAGAAGTACAGGCCTGCAGTTCACTTGGGAAGACAAGATCAGAAAGTCATGCCAGAGTAACTGTGGTCTGAAAGAGTCTTAAAATCCCCACTGCTATTGCTCTACCCAATTTCAGGCTGAGCTCATAGCCTGCTTAAAATAAAGATTATCTGTCTGGAGAAGAATGCTCTCATACATGCACACACCACATCTACTGTTTTTAACATCATGAATCAGCTGTATAACTGTTAAAATCTGTAAAGGTGCTACAGCAGAATTTGCTTTTGCTATTGGAACTTAAATTACTTATTTGATGGTAGGTCAGGAAGGATGGTAACCCACTGACACTAACAGCTGCTCTAGGTTCTCATTCTGACAAGAAGAACAGTGCAATGAATGATTCATTTCAGATTCAGGACATGAAACTGAATAACAGGTAAGGAACAGCTCCTTTGCAAGTGGATTTGTCTGGGCTTGGCTGCTGTAATGTCAAATGAAACCTGCAAAGATCCTCCACATCGTATGAAGAAATGGATATGAGGAACAAGATAATTAGCTCATTTTTTGCTTTTTAAAATAGGAGAAGTGGAAGGAGAGCTCCATTTCCTCATACTTATCCACAGAAAGGATGGGAGGTATGAGGAAGCAGAGCTCTCCTTTCAAACCCTGCACACTTGGCAACTAGATGGGCAACACAGCACAAGCTACAGCAGCTTCAAGTAAACAGTCTTAGGACACCCATCCTCCAAGTGAGAACAGTCAGAATGTCAAGCCACAGGGTCTCATATCTTCTTTGTTCTCCTATGGTTTTTGATAGTAAAGGCAGAGAGAAATTGTTCTGCACAGATGGTTCTTGCCTCCAAGAGCTCACCATGACCTTTGGCTATATACATTTACAACGTATTTATCTGGCCATATGGCTCAGCTACTTGTTCCATAAAGCTTGCAGTCAAGAGAGATGGATGACACATACCTTGTGAACACTGGTCCAAGAACTTGGGAAAAAGAAGCCTAAAATACAAGAGCAAAAGTTTATATGTAATCAATTGGTAGGATTTATACATTTCCCTTCAATTAAAATGCTTCCATTCATTTGGGCACTAGAAGCTAAAGTCTTACTACTCAACCCATTTTCATGTTTCTTTCCTAAATCCATATAATCAGAACATCCCTATAGGTTAGCATTTTGAAAAGCTCTTCTTCAGAATTTAGTTTTCTAGGATTTTTTTTTTTTTTAGAATGGGTTTAAGAGCAAATTGCCACCATGCAATCTATTCTGTATTCTAGGAAGTCAGAATGGAATTAAAGAAATATCAAAGCTTATTTAAAAAACAGGCATTTTGAAGCTTGCCTAAAGAACTGTACCCCCTGAATGCAGTGGGAATTCTTTATGGAAAGATGTGCATAATGCTTTCTGAACATATCAGACTTCATCTGCTTTTGTATTAAACAAGTGACAATCATTTTTATGAACTTTATCACACAGAAAAGCTGCAAAAAGAAGATAGTACCTTATCTGTTCACATTCAGCTACCTATGCCCTTTCCTGGCTCGCTGTTCAACACTGGGAAGAGCTTCACCCCAGCTCGTGAAAGAGCCATATCTAAAGGGGTTTGCTTTTCTTGACTGTGAAAGTTGCAAGTCAAACGTCAAAATCACTCTTCTTGACACTCACAGTGAAACTGCCAAAGTTTCCCAACTGAAACATTTGTCACTGGCAGGACACAGCTAATTTGTAAGCTCTTATCAGAAGAAACTTCAAAGTGAGACACAAATAGTCTGCAGCATAGGCTAAGCCTCTTCCTTCAATTGCCACTGCACTCCAGCAGACAAACAATGTTAGTCAAAGGACTGCAGGCTGCTGCTGCTATAAATACCACTCAGCACCATGAGCACACTCAGTAAGTTTAAAAAAATAAAAAAACCACCTAGGGAAGGAATTTGTCCCACTATAATTAGGGAAAGAAGCAGCTTAAAGAGCATTCCAGCATCAGTTCACCAATATTTTGATGTCATTTGTATGATCTGCAATCTTTGCTATGGAGACCAAAAAAAGCAATAAGGTAGCATCTATTATTGGCTAGTGTAAAACACACAAAGTTACTGTTCATGTTTCAACAGCTAGGAAGTTCAAGGAACTCACTTCTATAAAACAATTGGGCAGTTCATCTATAAGCTGTGATGCAGAGTTCTCACACAAAAACAGCAGTAACAGTAAAAAGATAAAATGGGAACTGCTTTAACCTACTTCTATCGAATGATCAGCAAGGCACACTGCAAAATGTTAAGCATTGCAATTTTAGAGATAGGTCTATGAAATTAAATGAGTTGTGCTCCCCTGTTGAAGTGCAGAACACAAATGTATTCCATGGAGCAGCAACTTTATCACACTATATTAAAATGTCAGCTACTTGGCTTTGCTATTGTTTCATCCCCAACCTGCCTCTGCAGTTACCCAGGATATCAGATTTTTAATGCTAGCAATGCTTTGGCCTCTGCAGCTTGTCATTCTCTTCTACAAAATTTGGGACTGCTTTCCTCAAGTTCCCTACTTTAAATATAGAAAATCTTCACTTAACACCCCAAAACAGTGATATAATCAACAACCCAAAGTGACAGTCATGTCCCACTCACACAACGTTCATAGAAATGATTTAAAAAACAAACACAGAAGGGGAGAACTGTCTATCCAGATTTTACAAAATACTTCTCCCAGAGTAAACATCTTTGAGGACTATCCTAATGCTTTATTTATTCGTCAAAAACAACAACAAAAACTTTGCTTAATATTATAGTGTAAACCCAATTTCATCATTATAAACCAAACACTTAAAGCTCATCCCAGAAAAAATTACCTAGCAGTTTTGTGAGATGCAAGACAGACCAATGGCATTTAGCCATCATAGAGCCTGGTATTATAAAAGTGATCTCAAACTTAAATATATCTATTTTCAGAATACTAAAAGTATTTGGTAGTATACCTGTGCTCTATGTAGCAACTCAGTGGCTCTACACAAGTATTAACTGCTCCAATGATGAAAGAAGCTTTCACTTCTGGGTCAGGATGAGTTTGCAGAGCCTGAACAACGTCAATAACATCAGTGTATCTGTAAGAAAACAAAATGAAATAAGGCTTCAGAGAAACAGAGTGACATCTTTCAACATGTAATAAGAAAAAAAGAAAAAGAATCAGTTATTTGCAAGGTCACAGTTGTAAAAAGCCTTCCAAAAAGAGTTAAAAGCTTCAGTATAACCAACACTCAGCTGCCCACAGAAGAAAGGAAAACCCATAAAGAATTAACCATTCTTGAAGTCAGTGCTGCCAACAGAGTATCAGTTATTTTGCACATCACTGGATGTTACAACTACTAGCTTTAGTGAGATTTTTTTCTTGTTCATAATGTGGAAAAAATAATGGTGCTCATCACTACCAGAATGGAGCATAATGAAGAAAATCCTAAGTTCCATTTACACGCCCCTAGCAAAACAGATGAATGCTTGGGAGCCTGGGAACCAAAAACATTCCAGCCAGGTCAGGGCAGAATTTCACTCAAACTAATTTGTTACCTGCCAACAACTCATACAAAAATAGTGTGCAAATATGTAGTGGAAGATACTAGTTCAAGTGCCACATAGGAGATGGAAACGTTTCTGCTTCAGTCTTCAAGAAGGCACCTGGCTTTATCCATAATGTCTTAATCATTCTTTCTTAATTTTCTCCTGCTGTGGCAAGCGAACAGCATGTTTCTGACAGCCTGTTTTAAGCTAGTGGTTTCAGAGGTAGTAATCTTTGTGGAGCCATTCATTCTGAAGTACAAAGATTGAGAATATACCATGAGAAATGCTGTGCAAAAAATGCAAAAATATTTATGATAAATCCCATGCATACAACATTACCTCTCCTTCTTCCTATCTTTTATCAACCAGAATGTTCTAAAGTGCATGTCACTTGTTTTTTGGTAGCTAAAACTTGCAAGGAATTAAAGGAAGGACTGCCAGGTTGGATGGGGCCCTGGGCAATCTGATCTGCTGGGTGGCCCACAGCAAGGGACCTGGAACTAGATAATATTTAACATCCCTTCCAACCCAAGCCATTCTATGATTCTATGAAACGCAAGGAAAAAAACAAATACAAAAAGATGCTAAATATTGGAGGGGGAAAAAAAAGAGTGGCTCTTATCCTTACTGTAGCATGCTCATTCTCTGTTTAAAAAACACAGTCAGACTCACAGCAGCTCAGGCTTTTAAGCTCCTATTTGGAGAAATAAACATTGCAAACTGAATGGGCCATTTACTTCTGAAAGCTATAAATTTGTTCATTAGTGATTGTCTCGCATTCACTGATCTTTCAAAAGTTGAAGGTACTGCTAGAACTTGAGAGATGTAATTATAGTCTTTATTTCACACCATATCACACTTCTTGAAATTAAATTCTGTTCTGCAGCTACACAAATTAGAAGTTACCAAAATGTCCTCACAGTCATCTAATGCCTTGAACACAATAGATCTTCCTCTGAAAGAAACAGGGAGGTGCTCTACCCTCGTTTTTCATCAAAATGATTTCAATATTTTTGTAACCTTTCAAAGAAAATTATACATGAAAAGTACAACATGAAGCTAGCTAACATGCTTTCCTCCATTCTTTAACAATTTCTACAATTATTGCATATTTTATTGTTTTGTTAGTTGCAAAATATAGGTCTGCTGTGACAAAGTGCCAGTAATCCATCTGTGTACCAACAGGGACTATAATATACAGCCTTTCCTCTATGTATTACAATAATGCTTATACCAGGACAGTCAGGAATATTCACCTGCAGCTCTAGAGTGCAACCAGCAACATAGCCTCATGTTGTCTCCACTCTATTGCCCCTACCTAAATCTGTGGCTTTAAATCTAGGCAACCAGGACTCTTACTCTGCCACTGGAAGTACAAGTCTGCAGGAGATATGAGAATATGAACATGAAGACAACACTGATGAATGTGAACATGAACTACCCTTTGAAGAACAATCAGCTCTCTACCTAGGATGTCTGAGGAAGTGTTGGTGCAGGGCAGAGGGATATTTATTTCAGTAAAGTGCTATTTAACAACAGGGTAAGGTACAGCTGGAAAGACTAAGACTACTTCCAAGGGGCCAAAAATCCATCTCGTAAACAGGGGATGCAGACCAAATCCAGTTCTTCCTTCCATATAATGGAAGAAAGACTTTGTACATTGTTTTGGGTCTTTTTCTGCAATGGAGCAGCAAGCAGGAAAGTAACAAATAGCAAGAAAGTTGAGTTTAGTTATTATGTTAAGCAGATTTAACAGAACCACAGTTCAGCACAGAAACTCGAATGCTTCAGAGCGATGGAAACGTTTTAAAATGCCTTGGAAATAAGGAGGGAAGTGAAAATCCCCTATTTTGTGCTCCAGTTCAAACAAAGTTCAAACATTTACCCTTGCAAGACCACCAAGAGCCGCTTGCTCTTCCTCACATAAGCAGACTGACGGACGCTGTGGTTTTGCTGAGCCTCCAGGACACTGGAGAGATAACGCTGGAAGTGGGCTGCACTAAAGCATTCAGGACTATCCATAGTTTGTCGATAAACTATCCACCTAAACCAGGAGAAAACAAGAAAAAAGTTAGTGTTCTATGACATAATATTTCTCTTTACTTTTTGTTTTGAATGACCAGAAATAAATTTGACAACTGCCAAGACTCCTTATCTCTTGGACCACGTGGGAAAGAGGAACTTAGTTTTCTGTCATTTCAGCATAAGAACACTCCTTCAAGTACTGCCAAAAGGATTTGTGGTTTCTTCTTGTTGTGTTTTTGTTTTTAAACTGATGCACATAGGAGTAATTCTGATCTTTGTTCATGATGTGGTAAACAAGACTTACACTAATCCAATTTAAAAACTCTGGGCATGAAAATATTTCACTGCAAAAAGTTGTGACCACATTCATGTGGAAAACTTAAAGAAATGGATTACTACAGAACATTCAAAACTCACCTTACACATTTTCCCTAAAAAAAGAACCACAGAAATATTCCAAATCAACTTGCTAATATCAAGACACAGAGTTAAAAGTGACACAACAGAAGAGCCCAGAACCTGAGATTCAACTCTACAGTGTTGGCTGTAAGATTTAAAAGGCTAAGAATTTCTTTTTTGATTTTCCAGAACAAAGATCTCCACCAACACACAGAATGGTAAATTCCTACAGCGGATTTATCGTGTTGCCATACAATAGATGTCCTGAATATACCTCCTGCAAACGTAGAATAGAAACTGGGTCAGACTAAAAGCAATGCTGTAACAAGGATCATTAACACAGTGTTTTCTCCAAGAAAAATGCATTTTAGACTCACTATCACACAAGTCTTCAACTGTTTCCCTTTAAGTTGTGACAAGAACACTTCCACGCTTAACACAGGATTCATGTGGCCCTTCTAAGACTCAACTGTCCATAGTACCAGTGGTAGTTCCAGATATATCAGATCTATAATGATACATCTGCTATTCTTCATAAGGAATATCAAAGAAATCCCTTGTGATAAGCTAAACATCTGAGAACAAATCTACCTTGCACAGTAGTTAAGTGAGACACCTGAAATAACAGAGCTGTGCTCATTTAGTGCCTCCCCATGGAAATATACCCTACACTGTGCTGTGCAGAACTATTTAAGACCCTTACTTACAATGTTTATTGAATTCTCATAATGCATCTGATTACAAATAAGAAACTGGGATCAAATAAGATTTTAAGGATTTAACCAAAAAAA
>WBMW01000420.1:1110037-1160343 GCA_013396635.1 Penelope pileata | reverse complement strand
AAAAAAAAAAAAAGCATTCAGAATTCTATTTCCTTCACATTGAGTAGATCTTTGATGATGTGTAAGACCACTGCTTGGGACTGTAAAAGCAGAACCAGACAAACCTTCCATGCTCTTTGTTAAAAGTCACGAGAAAAGCACACAGATCGCTGCAGCGACATCCTGGGAGCCCCGTTATAATGGTGATGACCACCTGAAACACAGGGAACAGAAGGGGAACAACGTGAAAGACTAGAAATGAGCCAGTAATATACACACATCAGGCTCTCTCTACCTACCTAAAGTCTAAATACAAAAATTAAGTGGTATGAACTCACAGAAACAGCAAGACAGTGAACAATATGAGTCTGAAACATCTGCACAGTAACTCAGATAATACATAAATTTTAGAAAGATGTTTTACCTTGGTTTTTATACCTTAACTATAACACATTAAATACAACAGAATTACCAGAACCTTGACATTAAAACCCATTGCAAGTATAAACACGAGATAAAACACTGCAGCAGACACCAAACAGGCTGCATTTCCTATGATGAAAAGGGTAAATTTAAATACATACAGCACTAGTTGAGAAAATGGTTCAAAGGAAGTGATGGCACATTTTGAACAATCTTATTGTCAAACACAAGAGCAATCCCAGGTTTCTGACACTGAACTGAGTGCATTATATGCAAGATTTATTACAGCTTTAAGCAAAGCTCCACACAGCTTTGAGCTGGACTGGGAAGAGGCTGCACAGTAACAGCTCCAGCACATCAAGAGATTTTCTGCATTAGGCATCCCTGTTGCATTATGTGCATTCTTTGTAGTGTTTAGAGAGGGATCAGAGCAAAGAAATACAAAGAAACTGTTAGAGTATATCTCAAAAGCAAATGTAACTCTATGCTGTGTGGCACAGAGGAAAGAAAACCAGCTCTGGAAACGTGGTTAAAAACAACTTTGTGCTGTGCTGAACCACACTAAAGAAATTACACTGGCAAGCATCCTACACACTGCTTATCATCCTATTACTAACAGATAAATTACCTCTTCCAGTCTCCAGCCACATTACAGCTGAAGATCGTGATCTGCAGCTTATTTGCATCCTGTCCTCAAAGTCACTTTTGGATGCTCAGACAGTATGAATAATAACAGATGTGGAGAACAAACTCAGAAAAATCAGAGTTTTACAAGAATTGGTATGAACATCAAAGATATTTTTCTTTTTTTAAGCATACACAAAGATACTTAAAGCAACCTTAAAATCAGATTTAAAAACACTAGTAAGGGTTTATTAATTAATACTTAATTTAAGTGTCAGTATGGTCCCTGAACTAGATCCCAGGAAATAAGGCTGCCACCACATTGCAATATTCGAAGAGAAACACCACATTCCTGCTGCTTTGGCTTTCTTCCTAACAGCAGATTTCAAATGCTGGAAAATTACAAAAGAAATAATTTCTATGAAAATGCTATTTAAAGCACCCCTTAAGTTTGACAATTGTTACTGCCCCTATAGAGAACAGAATGTTCTACAGATAATATCAGCAAATGTTAAATATCATGTGCTACCTCCATGCTATTTAAAGGACTTATGTTCCAGAGAACAATCCCGTTAAATTATTCAGCAATTCATAAAAACAAACTACTGCTGCAGGGCTAACTCTCTGGACATAGAGAAAAATGTTCAGTTGAAGATCTGCTCCTCGTTTTCTGCCTCTATTTTATCAGGCTGAGGGGCCATTAGCACTTCCAAAAGATTGTTTAAATGAATAAAAAAATAACATTAACAGGGAAATAGAGCAATTTATACTAAGGAACAGACTTGAAGCAAGCTCAAAGTGAACTGGTGGTACTGGAAAGGAGGCAGAGAGCAGGGCTAAACATCCATCACGGTTTACACCTGGTTTGCAACACTTGTAGCAGAACCAATGACAATATTTGGTAAACACTCTGCAGTGGGGATGGGAAGGATTGCTTGCTTACCTTATCGCTTTCTGCTTTGCTATCAGGGATGATCTCTGACTGTTGCAATAAAGTGGGAAGATGGGCTGCCATGACTGGCTCGTGGCTGACACTGCTGACAGTGAAGTGCTGCATGAACCTTTCCAAAAAGAGAAGTTATTTTCTTAGAATTAAGAGCAAAAGATCTCATTCATACAAATAGCTGGGAAAATACTAATAAAAAAACTGGTAAAAGGTCAAACTGAGGCTTCCTAGAGAGGAAATAATTCATCCCAGGGTAAAAATATCTAGTGGGAGGACAGACTTGTTAAAAAAGCAATTTTCAGACAAGCATTACGTGTACCAAAATATTTTTGCACTATTTCTATTGAAACCAATCCCTTAAAAATAATTTCTCACCTCTCTAATTCTGGGAGGGCAGCAGATATCTTCAGCTCATTGCGTCTTTCCCCAGAAGGAAAAGACATAGAATCAAACAGCTTCTGAACGCTGGAATGTCTAAAACAAGCAAATAATTAATTGGTTAGCTGAGAGAAAAGCTTAGAAGTTTTTCTTCTTTAAACCAGATGGCTAATAACTAGTACAAAATAAATAAATAAAGCAAGTGTTGCATTAAAATGCAGCAATTCCTTTTTGAATCATCAAAATCTGAGAGGGTCAGCACTTTTCTGATTGCAGCACACAGTTAACCTGCAATGACAGTTGAGTAAGCAGCATGGACTTACAGTCTCTTTTGTTCTGCAGACAGGATCTCTTCCTGGACAACCCTTAAAGATAATCCTGAGTTTGCCTGGTTTTGCCACGAAGAGAAAACCTGGAACAAACCAGGCCCACTCGTAAGTATAATTATTTTGCAAAATCTGTTTTAAGAACTGCTTTCACCCACCTAAAACAGACATGCATTTTAGCTAGCCATTAAGATAACATTGCACAATACTGGTTTTGCTGCAAGTATTCAGAAAATAGAAGTTTCCACAGATCAGATTTGAAAGTTTCATTGAGATGGGAACTACTTTATGAAAAAACTTGATTGAAACAGTCCAGTTTCCCATGCACCTTTCAGTCTTAGCATGCCTAATTACTAGAAATGCTAAATATTTACAGTCCAGCTGCAGTGCAGCAGGAACTGAGTTAACATCTCCTTTAATTACTGCTGTAAGTTCCAATAGGTAAGATTGCAGCAATGATATTCCTAGAAATTTAGGAAAATCTGTTTCTTCACAAAAAAAAAGTAGTCTTTGCTTCTCTAGGGAACAGCATTTTGGCTGACATCCTATTCCTCCAGCCAAGTCACATTAATATGAATGGCATTCTGAACCTAGAAATCAGATTCAGATGAATCATGCAGCCATTTAAGCATTCCATATTTCCCTTCTTTTCCTTAGCAAAGGCAGCAGCCATTGTCATTTTTCACAATAATTTTCTGCAAGACAAAACAGTTTGGGCAGAGTATGAGGAGGGGGAACACTGCTTTCCATTAACAAATCTGCATCCTAAACACACTGAACGCTGAGATAAAAAAACATCAAAATAAAATAAACTTTTGATGCTAACAAAAGATAGAATTGCTCCTGCAGAATGAACCATGCAACCAAACAAACAGCCACTTCAAAACACATCAGAGACCAAGGAAAGTGCCTACAGGGGATGGAAGGAGGACTGGTAAACAGAAAACTGTCTTATTTAGAAGTCAAAGGGCTGGGGATAAGTGAAAATGTGGGTCAGACTGAGCAAGAACTTGTAAAGGAACCCAAAAAAAATGGAAAGTGTAATTTCTATAGAACTTAAAAGAGGAGGAGGGGAGGAGGAAAGGCATTGTGGCATTATAAAAAGGTGAAGAAAACCACAGAAATCTGTACATACCAAAGCCTAAGGAAAGCCACCTCCACTATCAATTACAGCAGGGATGTGGAAGGTGCTGTCCTGTCCTTGCAGGATCTTCAAAGCAGATTCCATTTCTGTGTGCTCCAAATCTTGCAACCAACATTGCAGGTACAAGGAATTTAATGCACTCAGATCTGGAGGGATGGGTAACTGCCATTCCCTATTTCAAGGGGGCTCAAAGTAATTAGATCATACTTACACTAAATCTGCTAAATAAAGTATCATGCCATATGACTGGAGAAGAAGGAAACCACTAACTGTACTTCAGTGAGTCCTTGAAGCTACAGGGCTGTAGAGCAACAACTGTGTCTCTGCAACTTCTGTGTTATGCAGGTTTAGAATAAATTTGGAGGAAAACAAATACCCAAAGGCAGAATGAAATATATGAAATATAACGAAATGAAATATAATAACTGATTGACAAGGTTTACATAGTGAGGAACACTTGGCCTTATGAATAGCCTTCATTCATGAAACATCAACTCCGAGACAGAAGCCATGTTTCAGCTACTTGAACTTGAGCAACTGGTATGGAGCCAGATGAAAAACTCCAGTTAAACTCCAGAAACTGCAACTCAGCTGCTTAGGGAATGGTCCAAGACACCATCCACAATGATTTTGGCATGAACTGAATTGACAGCATTGTGGGGAAATGAAGTTGGGAGACAGTCACATAGCACAGGCAATTAACAAATAAGAATGGAAGAAGCAGACAGAAAAACACGAGGAATTTAAGTAAGAAGGCAAGAACAAACACACAACCACTTGGAGAATCAGCTGGAGGATCAGTGGGTATCAACAGAGAGGGACCTCAAGGTGTTTGTCAAAAAAGATGACCAATATCTGTTAACTCAAGGAAGCAGTGCAAAGTGAAGGCAAGCTAAAAGCAACTCTGAACTTTTTCTGAAGAGCACTATTACTGTGTCTGTACAAGAAACAAACGCTCTCATGTACAACACTGCACATAGTTTGGATGTCTACAGCCAACAAATCAAAAGAACTATTACAGTGATTAGAGGAAAAGAGAACATTTTTATAACAGCAGGCTAAAAAGGATCTGGTTTTACTGTATCAGGCCACGTAAGCCAGAAAGAATAGGTCTGAAATCTCTGAATAATTCAAGCATTCCCATTGGGAAAACAAAATAAAAACAGGTATATAAGGAGACCTAATAAAATAGGCTAGAAATTCAAAAGCAAACAAAATATTCCCAACCACTCACAGTAGAACAGTGGGAGGAATTGGAACACTTAAGAGAAAAGAAGGAGAAATTTTATGGAGTCATTAATGCTACCAGTGGGGACTGTACTCACTGAGCTAGGTGGTCTTTTCCAGTCCAGGGTTACAATGGCACACTAAAACCGTTGTCAAGTCCTAAAATCTCCAGGCTCATTTCCTCAAAAGTGCTATTGTTATAAGGTTTTGTTTATTAAAAGCCTCTGCATCAGAATGCATGAAGCCACTCTACTCAGAGAATAATACAATGCCATATGGGATACTTAAAGACTTAAACAAAACTTCCCTAAGGATCATGATCCAAATGTGTCTAACCACAAAAAACACACAATAGAACCTCTGCCACTACATCTAATTGCTGTAGCCAATCCTACACCAGTGCTACATTTAAAATGCAACTACTAGAAAACAAGCTTTTAGAGCAATCACAGCTTCAGAAGACAAAAAGAAAGCACATGGTGACCATTAAACATAACAAGCAACACATCACTAGAAATGCACACATAAATTGAAGTTTCTCACGCATGCAAGTTCCTAAGACCAGGAGCAATCACACTCCTGGGAAGGGCTACAGGGCAAGGCACCCTGAAACCATCTCAAGCCAGCAAAGGGGTTGCCACAGGTCTCATAGAAAACCCAAGTTTCTGGTTGGAAGAGAGCCCCTGGAGGTTTCCAGACCAACCTCCTGCTGCAAGCAGGACTGCTGCTGGCAGCACAGATCAGCTCAGCCATGGATTTGTCCAGCCAAGTTTCCAAAACCTTCAACGGTGGAGATTTGCTCCCTGGGTGGCCTGTTCCAGTGCTGCAGCTATCTCCTGCTGACAAGCACCGTCCTCACGTCCAGTCTGAGGTTACTTCCCCTTGTTATCTGCCACTATTGAAAAAGATCTCAGCAAGAGCCCTTCCTACAGCTGTAGACTGCTACACCTTGGTTTTACATAAAAGACAAGCAGCCTCAAAACCACAGCCACCTTTCAATGCCCTCCATCAATCCCATCCACCTTCACAGAGGTGTTCAGCCTATTTCCTAACCTGTTGCTCTCTCAGTATGAATGACCTCTTCTCCCTTCCAAAGTGTGCTTGTGCATGGAGATCCAAGAAAAGGTTTTGCTTGTGAAAAGTGATTCAAGGAAGACCTCATGCTTCAATCTTTTCTCCATCAACTTACGAGGTAACAAGCTTTAGCAGCTTATCTAACATGAGAAAAAAATCTCTTTTTCTTTAAAAACGTAACTGTTACAACAGATCTTAATGTATTCACTTTGCCTCTCATCTTAAAGGATAATTGCTTTGAGTGGGGGGAAAAAAAAACTTCCAATCTTTATTTACATTACCTGTGAATAAAAAGCTTTATAAATGTTTGTTTTGGGAAAAAGTGCAATCATCAAGAAGTTGTCTCGGGTATGGAATTCAATTGGTAGATGAGCAAGCAAGGAGCTTTTGAAGTCTACAAAGAGAGCAGCAACAATACCAGTTGAATCCTAGAAAAGGAAAAAAGACAATTTGTAAATAACAGTTACTGAAAGTGAGAAAAAGGCTTAAAAAATTAAATAGTATAGATCAGAAAAGAACCATTCAAGTCATAGCTGGCATGCACAAAGGTCTTAACATCCATTAGCTGCCATAGGACTGGTGTGGAGCAGAAGAATTATCTGCAGTCCCTTGCAGTACACTTAAAAGAAAGCACCTCGGATTGTTCATATAAACTTTGAATTCTTAAATAAAGGAAAACACAAATGAAAAAAAAAAAAAAAAAAAGCGATGCATTTTAGTATCTATTCCTTCCCCCAAATCTAGAACTTTGGGTCTTTTCTCTGCTAACTGCTACAGCATCACAGTCACCCTCATCTATACCCACTTAACACAGACTCTACAATCTATATCCTTTAACACAGACACTCTGGAAGAGCAAATAAAATCTGTCAGCAGGAGGCTAAGAAGGATGGTGTAGTGCTATCACAAACTTGTATAGCACTCTTCAGGCTCTGACTTGAAGGAAGCCACGCTGCCATGAGATATGTCGGGCCAGCAATGGAAAATGTGGGCCACTGGCACATTGTGCTTGTTGAAGAATCTGAGGAAACAGGACATTCCCAATCTCCTCTCAACTTGTTGCTCCTTGACCTGAATTGTCTTCATCAACAGCAAGCTGAAGCCCTCAAGATCAGTCTCTCAGAGACACTGAACTGTTTTCTTATAAAATAAATAAATTACAGCACTGCCCCTTGGCTTTCTGGATTTCAAGAGAGCCATTTATGTATAACTTTGCAGGAAGCTCAAGAGTTTAACTTTTAACTTCCAGCTCCCTCCATACCAAAGTACTGGACAAAAAGGACCATTCAGCAGTGTGAAACATCCCTGCAGAACAGGGATTCCGTCACTCAGTGTATAAATCACAATTACTCAGGGTACAATCTATGATTTTATAAATCAGGGTCTGAGTAACACCCACCTCCTTTTCAACAGAAGTGGGCAAAGAACTCTACTTACTGATTTTGGAAAAAGACTCAAATTGGGGAACATTTACATAAGAATTGGTATCACTTCAGAGACGTGTAAAAACAGGATCTCTACCCTTTGCTGACTCAGGAATTAATTACACCCTTTGCTGACTCAGGGATTAATTATAAAAGAGATCTTCTCCTGAAGTCACTGAGGTTATTGAAGATCAACTTCTCTTAAGAGAAAATGTTTTTAGCTTGTAGTCCACAGGCCCCAGATTCTACAGAAGATCTCATGAACAGTGACTAGTGGTTGGCAACCCTGCCCAAGGCAGGGGTGTCAGAACTAGATGATCTTTGAAGCCCCTTCCAACCCAAAATGTTCCATGATTCTAAAAGGCAAACTCATACATACTTCAGTCTGCATGTGAAACGCCCAACAGAATGTACTCCTCCCCCTGGAAAATGTTTAGGGTTCACCAACTGAAAACAACTGAGCAGCAATAACCTTCACAGATGTAAGGTTAAAAGAATTCCTTTCAAAGTTTTACAAGGTGTTAATATTGTTGTGAAATCTAAGTATTACTCCATCATATTTATTCACTTGATGGTTAATCACCAAAATGAATATTGGATTCAGGTACTTAGAAGCTTCAATACTTGGTCTCAAAACAGAATAAAACCAAGCACTTAGCATCTAAGATGTTATTTAGGATGTGTTGGTAAAATTTACTGAGACGCTGAACAGTCACAAGAGAGAAAGAAATAAACCTAGAATTTTGGAGACTGGGTGGCAGAGCAGCCTCCTGTATTTTATTTATTTTATTTACCTCCTAGGATGACAGGTACTAAGCTAGAACAGAGAACAGTAGTGCCCTACATCCTAGGAAACTAGAGATGTATGGCTGGCTCTCCCAAGACTGGAACTGGATGGTTTCTGCTTTCAGTCTTCACTGCACAGTTCTGTGAGCAATCTGCCATATCCTCCAGTACAAGCCCCAGGGACTTCAGGAGCTTAGGGGGCACCTAGGTGCCCAGACTCTCAAAATAGAGAAGCTTGCAGCATGTGTTGGAGGCAGAAATGCAAACTTTTTCAAGTCAAAAAGAGAATCATTTAGCAAGCATTGTGAGACAGCTGCTAAGAAACTGTACTTTGCACCACTTAAAGTCTTTGTATCTTTTATTATAATCCAAGCATTTAATTATCCTTTACTTTTCATCAATATTGTTGTTGCAATCACTTTCAGACAAAGCATACTAACAATTACCCTTCTTCTCCTGTCACTTCTGAGCATTTAAGTTCTCCACCCTTGTATTATGCCAAGTCAGTTAAACAATAAAATGCTCTCTGTCAAGGTTTAGCTTTACACAAAAATCTGGCACCGGTTCAGGAATGATAGCCAGGTCCCATAAATAGCTGGTTTTATGAAAGTGAGTGTCTTGACTCAAACAATAGAAGGAAGGTCAGTGTTAAAATAGCTTCTCAAACTACCATGGGGCAATCAATATGATATCAAGAAAAGGCAGCTAAGGTAAGATTCTCTTCACCGTTCTGTTTTCATCTCAATTGAATAACACACTTTTATTGTATTTTACTTTTTTCCTCCATTATATGATGAAATCACAGCTACACAATGCTTGCTGGAGGTCACTACACAAACGTGTAATGCTGCACCTGAAGAAAATAGAAATTAAAGGAAACAAAGATTTTTTTTTGCTGCTTAGGAAACAATAACCAACCAAAATAATCTCTTTTCCATCCTGAAAAAGTGATAGCTAAGCCAGTGTGTCTGCCTTGAAGAGATGAAAAAAAGAAAAAAAGCTGAGTTGTCACCATTAACTTAACTCTTAATTTCCACTAAGCCAGAAAGCCAAACTGTTAGCATGGCAAGTTAGCAAAGCTAAGTGAAGGGATACAAATCGATCATGGGAGCGGCAGAATCATGTGCCTAACTTTTTCTTTTACTGTAATTATTTGGAATATGCACGGATGTAAGCAGCATGCCTTTCTGTCTCATCTCCCAGCCTGGAAAATGCAGAGCAGGCACTCCCTGCACCCTGTCAGCGACAGGAGACAGACTCTGCTCATGACCCCCAGAGATAAGGAGCATGCTGCCACGAGCATTTGGCTGAAGGTTAAATATATTTTGAAGAGAATGCAGCATTTCACCCTCCAATACAGCACAGGATTTCACAATGCCTTGAACTTTTCTCTACCCAGTTCATATCACTTACAACTGTTAGATGTTTTATGAAAGTTACGTTCTGCAATTTTTCTTTTATTAAAATGAATTTCACACTCTGCTAAGAACATTTTCTAATAACTCAGTCTAATATAAAACTCTCTCTTCCTTAGGAGTTTAGCTAATCAGTAACTGGCTTAGCTAACTACAGATATTTGCATCAGTTAGTACAATATCTGTATCCATTAGTGTATGCAAATATGTTTTAGTTTACACACACTTCTAAAAATGCAACTGAAATTAAACGCTTGGCATTAGTGCCCTAAAAGTAATTCTAAAAATCTGATGAAAAGTTTATGACAGTAAGAACAAAGAAAACACTCACCCCATCATAGAGAGAAATCGAATTGATATGGTCCTTTGAGATGGAAATGCTGCCATGGTGGGGATCAGCAAAGAGGATGCCGTCTGAGAAGAAGTACAGCTTGCCTAGAATGTGAAAGAACAAAGAATAATTGAGATACAGATCAATATTTCAGCGTTGTATGCTGAATCTATGCTCGTGCAGAATTTTATCATACTTCATGTGGAATGCATTTAAGCAAAATTTTGCAACAGGTTTTAGGCAACATTCACAGCACAATTACCTGCTGCTTTCTGGATCGCATTATTAAGAGAAGTAATCATGACTATGTCTGCATTTGCTTTAGTCTTGCCCCTGACACTTATCATGAAAATTGTGTGGTTGTTTTATTTCGCGCTGGGGGAATAAAAATCCATCACGTTGAACTCCAAACGTTCAGAAATGTAATACTGACAAAATAAGAAAAATGTACATCCAAAAAACCCAGAAAATTGAAACAACACTATTAAAGACAGTCAGATTTTCAGCAAAACATCAAAATAGTAAATATCATGCAGATATTAGAAAAGTTTAAGACAACAGTTTTCCTTTACTCGCTAAGACAGTGTTTAGAATAGAAGAATCCTTTACCAGCAGACTTTCTTTAACACACACCAAAACACCAATTTCCATACATGCTGTGTACACATTGTCCTAAACGCTTTGTCACTGTCTCAGATGCACAGCATCGCTGTCAGGATGGCCGAGCGGTCTAAGGCGCTGCGTTCAGGTCGCAGTCTCCCCTGGAGGCGTGGGTTCGAATCCCACTTCTGACAACTTGCTGTTTTGGGTTCCCCTGTTTGAGCAGGGGTTGCACCAGAGGCACCCAGGCTAACCCTGGCCATTCTGGGGCTCCATGAGACAACTTTCTGGGGCAGCAATTTTCCTGGATGCTACTGATCCAGTTACAACCAAGAGGAGACACAGAATTTGTTTTATCTCCTTTTTCCTGACCTCTTACAGACACTTTGGTCATTAGCAAACCTGATGATCAATAAGAGCAGCTGGAAGAATGAGCAGCAGCAAGGCTCAATGGTGGGATGGATAAAAACAAAAATTTCAACTGGTACCTAAAGAGCAGAGTCTCTGTTAGCTATGAATGCAACTGTTTGAGAGAGATGCTTTTAGTTAACACCAAAACTGCACTGGGAAGAAGACAGCTGTTATATAACACACTACTAAGTAGGGCAACACTACGATCACAAATTCAAGATCAAAACTGAGAGCAATGAAGACAAAGCTTTGGTGTCAAGAAATACACCAAGCTGTTCTACTAACTAAAAGCTATGCTTAATTAAACAGATGTGGAGGTTTAAGAGTTTATGTGGACAAGAGCTTCATTGCTGATGCTTCCAGTGCTCACAAAACTCAAAACACATAGCACGTGCGGTATTCTATTGGTTGAGGTACAAGAATGGCAAAATACAACATTTGGAATGTATCTGTCAGCTTAGATGGAAAACATCATGCATCACAGAATGTGTCAATGAGGGAAAAAGGCAGAAAAATCAGATTTAACTCTTTTGTAAAAAAGAAAGACAAAGAGAACAGTAATTAATCCAAACCATGGTGGCCTCTTTGAACATTAAAGTCAGTCAGGTATATCAAGAAAACTTGATATACTATTTATATCTTTTCCATGAGTCATTAATCACAGAAGAGACAGCTTAATTGGTAAGAGACTGACTGAGTTAAATTCACAATACAGAAACACAGCACAGATACATTAGCATGCTAAGGAAAAGGGTTAACAGCCTGAACTGTTTATGAATTGTAGTGATGGATGTCAAGCTTATTACAGCATGACACAAATGACAGAGAGGAGATGAGTGCCTGTGTGCCAGCACCTTTTTCACCTCACCATGCCCATCTGCATGGCTGCAGCCCCAGCAGAGCTCAAACTGGAGCACAACAAACTGTGCTGCAGTGCACATGGAAGGGAATGAGATCCAGTTCGTTTTCACTCGACACCTAAGAAAATATCTCACCCGTTGAAGTGTTACATAATGGTCCTTATACCACCTACTTACAACCCTCCATCCCAAGAGCCATGGAAACATTTAACATAACAAATCTACCAAAAAAGGGAATAAAATATACTGCTCCAATGGGGCAGTCAGCCAGTTTTCACAAAGCTAAAAAAAATAAAAAAAAAATTCACCATTCTTCCCTCTGGTTACTTACTGAGCGAGCCTGCACGGGCAGCACTGTATTGCAAAATAGCTACATATGTTCTTCTGCATTAACCTTTCCTTTAAAATCTTTTAAACTAGAGGGAAAGTAAACCCCACTATGTGAAAGTTGCTGTTTAACTGCCTTGTGCATCAGTACTCTCCTGGCATAACTACAAGAAGAAAAAAAAAAAGTAAATATTGTCCCCTAAAGATTGCCAGCTTATGCTAAGCACTCAAATGCCATGTAGCAGTCATCTTCTGTTGCACATCAACACTGTGACAGCAGCACCTTCTCTGGACAGAGGAACATAGAAGTACTAAGCCTAAGAAATGTTTTGATTGAGCAACTGATTTATCCTCCTCTGAGCTTTCTCAAAGGCAAAGCAAGGCACGTTAATGCCATGCTGTAAAGTGAGGGAAAAGCCAGCCATCAGTCCTCCGTATTATTGGGATGTTTGTGCTACTCAAGTGCTTGAAGGAAAAGGCACCAAGAGACCAGGAATGGTCTACCCAAGATTGTTGTGTGTAATCTTGTGTCAGTAAACAGTAACTTCACTGCATCTGAAAAGCACCAAGAATGAGCGTCAACCTGTTATGCAGTGGGCATCTGTCCTAATAAACATGGAAGCTTCTGAGTGAAAATGACAAAAGGGTAAAAAAAAAAAACTGGAACAGTACATCAGCTCCAGGAAGAGGCTTTGGTAGAAGCAAAGAACACAATGTTGTGAGTAAGCTCAGAAGCAAATCACAAGACCAGAGGCAGCACATCACACTGCCTGTATCTGCCTTCTCCTCTCAGGTTGGGAGCCCATGGAATCCTGTCACTACTGTAATGCCCAGCCTTTCCAACCTAATGTTCCTGTAGGTACAGAAAAAGCAGAAGCCACACACCAAATCATCTGCTAAGGAGAGAAGCAGCCAGTTTGTGAGTTCTTTTTTTTCTTTTTAACTTTAACTATGGGAAAACAGCATCTCCCAGGCCAGCGAAGACTAACTCTCAACTAACTCTCAATGCACGTGCACCAATTCCTCTGTCAGGAATTCTTTCTGGACTAGGAGTTTCATACAGAGGCTGGGGACAAAAAGGAAAACATGGAGTTTGACAAGATTCTTAAAAAGACAAGCAGAAAGTAAGTGCATAAATGATGGTATAGGTAGACTCACCAGATTTTTGAATCCCAAAATCTATGCATCTCTCTCATGCTTAAAAACAGAGAAAAAAAAGTGGATTGACACTACAGACAATTCAAAACACATCTCACCTTCTGCAGGCATGGCCTGTGGATTGCTAGAATAAATATAAGCTCCATCATCTCCAGTAAGTAAAGTGCCCAGAAAAGATTTGTCTTCCTAAACAGGAAAAATAAACAGAGAAAAATACTCATCACAGACTGCATCACGGAGTATAACCCAGACAGAAATATTGTCTTATGGTTTTACTTCAAGAAAAAAAAAAAAGAATTTTTAAACAGCATCTGTCAGAATTTTAAAAGAGTTTTAAACTGCATTGATACAGAACTAGTCAAAGACACAGTGTGTCAAGAGGATAATTTTTTTAAAAGCACTTCTCCCAGCCACTGGGTTTTGCCAACAGCTATTAAGTTGCAAGTTATTGTCACAACCACAAGGCATGGCTTTTTGTTTTTAGATTGTCAATCTACAGAACTAAAAGTATACTTCAGCAAAATAAATCTATTTGTAATGAAGATTCTTGGTAACCACCAATTAAACCGCAAATGTGAAACTCATGTGGTTTAAGATGTTCCCAGATCCCAAATTCTTTTATTTTTCAGACTGCCTCAAGTGTTTTCCTTAAGACATTTAGCATGCTAATTAAGTTAAAAGAAAGTTGCATGTAGAGTGGCACTGATGTTTGGTTTTTGTTTTGTTTTTTTTTGAAACACATGAACTCTATGGGTAATACTTTGTGACACTTCCATGCAGTCTTAGCCCTATTAAAACTCTTTTTGCTCGTGGGTTTTGTGATTCTTTAAATGAAAAACCTCAAGTTTTACATACAATGCATTCTTTTTGTAGGTCAAAGTTTAAAACAGACAAGATAGAACAGACACGTCGTTCATAGAAGAGGAGGAATAAACTAAGAGCCAATTGTACTAGCAGTTAAGATTTCTAGAACATTGATTCTTGAAAAAGCAACCTCTATAATTTAACAAAAATGTTTAGCTTTACCTTCAATGTTAGCTGTGCCTTTTCAGACAGTTTCACATTGCTGTCTTCAACCTGCAGCCAGAAAAAGTTTCCATTTGCACCATTAGTAGATAAAGCAAGACTAATTTAAAGAAAAAGCATTCAAAGAGGTTCAGGGCAAACAAGAACCACAGACAGTTAAAGTCCAGAGACCTGACTGCTTCAAAGACAGCTTTGTGCTTTTCAATGCCATGGGACAGAAATAGTTCTTTAAGATATATTCAAGGGGATATTCCCCATTAAATTGTTTTTCACAGACTAAAACTGTGTTGTATAGACACAAAGGAGTGTATCCCATTCAGGGTTTGGGGTTTTTTTAAACACACTGTTATTGAAGTGGTTCAGAAGTACAGACTGGCATAATGCTGTCCATCTTCTGAACATTCACCCATGTTAGAGGAAATGCTCCTCTAACAGTTTATTACATTAGAGCTCTAGAGGCAGACCTTTCTGTTGGGGCAGACACTGAAGTGATCTAAAGCATCCCCATAATAAGCAGAGTTTTTGTAAATTATTTTTTTGCCTTTGCAAAGCTAAAAATCAAAGTAGTGGTGAAAACAAAATGATTTAAAATTTGTTATGAATGGAAACAGCAGCCTGTTTCCACTTATTAGCTATACACTCCTTGTCCAAATTTAAAAACAGTAGTATTACAGAATTGTGTTTCAATGCCTGGGTTCTGTGCTTCTTCTTCATATGTCCATACATTTAGAACAAGTTTTTGGTTGTGAATGGGTATTTATAGAAAAAAATTTGAACAAGTTTTTGGGTACTAACCAGCCAAGATGCGTATCTTGGGATAGCTGCAGTCAATATTATGTGGCTGGTTTCTGAATTAATACTGCCATCTGCAGGGAAGTAAATGGAAAGCAAAGAAGTATAATACCATCCATATACTTCAGACTGTTTAATGTTACTTTAATGACTGGAAATTTCCCTAGGAAATACAAAAAGTTTCTTTGTTATTTTAACAACTCATCATTTTTGAAGTGAAGTTAAAGTTTTTAAGTGAAGTTTTCCCAGCAGACCAGCTCCCAGTCTCCCTGTGATGCTTTAACCAATATATACAATACTAGTGTTTGAATGTACAATATGATTCTTCCTTTGCTCTGTTCTCCACCAAAAATGTCCCAACTCACACAGAGATCTCACAGCTTGCCTGGATTCAAGACTTCATAACCATTAGCCAGACAGCCTCACTTTCTATGCTTGTCACATGTAAACGATCTGAAACACATGCACTTGTTTAAAGCTAAAGATACTACCCAGTACTCTGTGCTTTAAATAAGACTATTCCAAAACCACGCTTTCTAAAACTTGGATCCTCCAGTTTCATTTTATCTTTCAAGCAAGAAGCAACTGAAATTAAAGCATACCCTAGGAAACCAGTGCTACAAAGTGACAAAGAGAGCTACAACAGAAAGCACTCACTAAGACTGAAGAAAATTTGGAAGTTCACTATTGTACCTGGATTTTGACATCCCAGCCCCATTGTATGACAAGACAGCCATAAAATCAAAGCATTTTAGTGAACTTACAGAAACTGTCTTGACACTTAAGATATTCATTACTACAAGCTAAAACACTTAGATCTTTACATTAACCATAAGAACATAAGAGCTACAGTAAAAACATCCAACAGAAGCCCTTTTGCTTTTCCACAACAAAGTTTGGAGAAAGATAATGTGACCTGTAGAATTCAAAATGGTTACCTTTTTCTTTTACTTGTATCTGTGATGTTAGGAAGGACTCTGAAAAGACAACAGATCCCAAGCATCCTCTTCCTGTGAGCAAGTCTGGAATGTCAAATACCATCATAGACGCCTGCAGCAATCAAACAGTTGGACAGGAAGTGAAGAGACAGCAGAATCTGAAATATTTCAAGTGAAGCAGCAAACATTGCACAATTTTAACTGCCTAGAACATAATGCTTCCATGTCAAAGCGGAAAGGCTGAGATCTCAACTGCACATTAAGGATTTACTCCAAATTCCACTGTTTGACTTCACATTAGAACTCCATCTTATCTCAGTTTCAGCATCTGAAATAATCTCTCCCCTTACATCCATGTCCACACAGCTAACAATGCTCAGCAGGTCCCATAAAGAGCCACTCAAGCTCTATTTTCTAATAAAATGTATAATGAGAATACTGAACAGCTTACTTACTGTTTTAATCAAACTCAGGCTATCCTCATCATCTAATGGAGTAATTCTAGAACAAAAATGATAATTAAATATTTAAAGATCGGATCATTCTGAGTGACTTCATAACAGTCAAAAAAGCTGTTTCATTTTAAAATATTCTCTTATTTGTGCAGCCCATTTCAGCCAATTACACAATATGGGGATGAAAAAAACACAAGTTTATGATGTCAGCCAAGTTAAAAGCACTGTATTAAATAGAAACTTGTAATGGGCTCATGCTGCTTCTACTGATTAAGAGAGCTAATAAAAAATGGTTTGCTCACTTGTTCTAAATTTTTTAAAATGTTTCTAAGACAGGATAATAGCTATGAATCCATTAAACTGACTCAAACACAAAAGCATTTAGTGCATCCTGTACAAAATAACCAAATGCAAGGTTTTTCAGTCTCCAGACAAGGAAAACAAACTTACTGTATTGAATAAAATAAAAAAATAAACTTACTAAAACACTAATTAATAGCAAGAAGCGTAAGATAGTGACACAAACCTTCCATGATTATTCACAGCCTGAATTTGAAAAGCAATTTTGGAGCTGCAGAAGAGAAAAAAAAAGAGCAATAAGCCAAATAATTATCAAAAGTGATTAAATAAACAGGAAAGTAAAAATGAAGTGCTTGTCATGATTGTAAAAGTTTTGGAACATTATGAAGTCTTGGAATTTAAGTCATGCAAATTACATTTCAAATTAACATTTTGTGCATTTTTTTCCCAAAAATAAGCTAACACGTTCACACAATCCATAGATCAACAAGTATTTGGAAATACTCACCGCAGTGCAGCTTTCATTTGTGTTAAATGCAGGGTATCTAACACAGACATAAACACCTGCTCTGCCACCTCCTTTGCCTGAAAAAAGGAAATCAGAAATAAAACACCTTTTACTGCTCTTCAAAATCCCAGCAACTGCAGGAGCATCCATAAGATACACAGAGACCATACAGCAAACAAGAATATACAGAGATATCCAGCTAAAATTTGTTCATATCTCTAATTTTCCTTACTGTAAGGTAAGGAAAACTCATGAAAGATGAGAAACAACTGTAAAAGGATAACTTATTCTGAAATTTCTGTAATAAGATTCAGAAAGACTGGTTGGAAGCCACAGTATCAACCTTATTAACATTATGCAGTTGACTGAAAAGTTTTCTGAAATCTTTTGGGGTCTGGGGAGTGAGATAGGGGGTGTTTGCATGTAAACTTATATTGCAAGCAATCCAAATCAACAATGACAATGCACAGAATCAGTGCTTCATTTACCTTGGATTCAGTGGAAGCTTTAGCATAGCACTCAATGCCAGCAAGCACAGCCTCTACAACAGCAGTATATATTTGGGACAACAGCATACTGAAGAGAAATACAAACACAATGTTTACTAAACAGATAGAGTCTGGCTTCTTCCATTGTTTAAAAGAAGCATTTTTATTCCTCCTAACTCAGAACTCCCTCACATGGAAGGGTTCTTGTTCAAATGGCTGTAGATGTAGCTTCATTCTTAATGTTGCAGTTAAAACAAACAGAGTAAGTGAATTGCTATTGCTCAAACTATAGAATAGCTTGACAAAAAACTCTTGGCAGAAACGTAGCCCTGCTCTCATCGGTCAAGGGAAAAAGACATTTTATTGTTGACTTCCAGTGGAACTGTGTTGAAGATCACGCCATAAATATTCCAATAAAATAGAAAGGTAGCCCCATGTTCTGCAAAACCAGTCTAGAAAACACATGGAACCAACCTTGGAGACTGTATTGTTCTGGAATATGTCAAGCTAAAAAAAAAATAATAATAATAATCCAGAACAAACCAGTCACCACCTTTGGAGAACATTGTGGCTTAGTCCAATTCTCTTCACAAAGGGAGTTGAAAGAATATTACTGAAATAAGCAAAGATTATGTGCAGCCAGAAGTGATCTACAACTCTTGAGGTATTCATAGCTCCAGAGCTACTGAAAACAAAAATCTGTGCCTAACTAAGAAGCATCAGCCTCCTGTCTTGCAACTAAGGTGGAACAGAAAGATAAACAGGTCGACAGCACACTCCTACTTCCCCTTTCACTTTGCTGCAACTGCTGGATTTTGAGCGAGGGGTGGAGGGGGGAAGAAAAGAAGACAGTATTTAAGCCTATGCAAAGCATTTCTGAAGGATGGGAAAAAAGCACCTGAAGCTCCCATGCATGGCCCAATATGGAGAAGCCTCACCAAAACTTGCCCAGACAGACACCAACCCATTCAAACAAGCCCTAATGAAGCACTATTCTTCTAACTTCATACCTGAGAGCAGTTATAGATTTAAAAATCAACTTATTTATTTTTGTGAAGTTCTATCCATATGATTTCATGTACTTCATGTATTTCATTTACATTTTCAGTACGTAGTCATTGCAAGATGAGTGTATAATTCTTCCTAACAGTTCCTGTTTTCACTAAAATTCCCATGTATATTTCCAAGAAATCATCTCACAAGGGGCTGTGATTTAAACTAATATGCTGTAGTTCCTTAACTTCCTTCTCATTTTAAAATTTTAACACTAAAGGTAAAAAATGGTATTTCTTACAAAAATAAAAAATAAATCAAAGTTTACCCTGGGTATGGTTGAAATTACAGTCAGTTTATGCACTCTAGCCAGCCTACATTCTAGGCTGCAGTTCCACCTCCTAAACACAGCCAGATTCGGACTGAGTAGTGCTTATGAAATATTTGTTCTTTTTTTTTTTTTAATTAGAAAACATTGACAAAAAATAAATGTAACAAGTGATAGGACTCAACTAGAAACTAAAACAGCAAGGTCAGGTTTGTGAGAAAAGTTTGTTCTGCTGTTGTTCAAGCCAGATTATTTAATCTAATATGGGGATATTCTAAAGAAAAGGACATTCTCAGAAAAAAAGAAAAAATAAGGACTCTATCAATAGAGCCCTGCTTTGCTTAGAACCTCTCCTGCCATCTCCATTAAAACTGTATTTAATAGTAGCTTTTCTAAAAGGAGAGCAAAAGATGTTCCAGGTGTCTGAGCAGAACCTATAGATATATGCAAGATTACCTGCCCAAGTTATCTTTATTATAAAAAATTAAAACTCTGCTGCTCAGACCAGTAACTTCACTTTTATATCTTTGAGAAGTGTATCACAACTACCAAAATTTGACACTATTTAGCACTAAAGGTCACCACTACCTGCTCCCTCTGACATATCTGTAATGCCTTGCTAAAAATTGGCTCCTGAAATTACCCTAATTAGCAAGGTCTCTATGGAAAGGTCTGGTTTGTCAGGGCTGACAGCAGCACCAAAGCAGATTATCTACCACATTCTTAAAGCTCAACAGGTATCTAAGGATGTGAAGAAAAGTGGACATCAACGTGGATAAACAAAGTGTTATTTTCTAAAGGTCAAAGAGTCTGAAAGCTTTGTAGCTTACAAAAAAGAAGATTAGAAGTTAACTTTAATTTCCACTCAGCATGTTTGTAAGTGACACAAAACAGGGAGGACTGGCTGATATGTCAGGGGGTGGTGTTGCTATCCAGAGGGAACTCGACAGGCTGTGGGAACATCCTGACAGGAACCTCAAAGAAGTTCAAGAGGGAGAAATGCAAAGTACTGCCCCTGGGGAGAAACCTATTCTCATTTACAGTTTCACCCTCAGTTTAGGATACATTTTGAAGTACTTAAAATTAATTAAGTGAAGTTTACTAATATTGTCTTTCATGCTTCACTGTAGAGCTGAAGGGATCTCACACCATGTAGCAATTCCTGTTTTGCTCATTAACATCCTTTGAAATCTTTTCATGTTCATGTTATTCTAAATAAAAATGTAGCTCTGCAAATGCCAACAGCCGCTGCTGACTAAAAGGGGCTTGATCTACTACAACAAATTTGAAAGAGTGAAGAGTTAAGGGACAACAAAGCAGGCAGCTTACACTTGTTCAGGTTTCTTGTGCACCTGGTTGTCATTGCCTGTAAAGAAAAAAAAAAAGGTTCATTTGAGCATTTTTGGAAGGTGTTTACACAGAATTTCTTGGGCATAACAATTCTGCTACATATCTCATGCAAAATTCATCCAGTATTTCATATTACTTCAACTTGTTTGTAGATTTAAAGAAAGACCAATGGACAGATAAACTCCCACCAGCACAGCACAGCTCCATCAGGTCAGAACAAAAGACGCGTCTCATACTGTGTCGTTTCCCAAAGCTGCTATTACTGGATGCCCAGGAAAAAGCATGACTAGCGTTGACACATGCTACAATTCTTTTGCTCTGTCATGTCTCTGACCACCTTCTCTTCTAACATTTTCTGAGCTGGATACAGTTTGAAGACGTACGGTAACCCTAAGCAGACTGACTTTATCCATAGACCCTAACCCTAACCTCTAAGCCATTTAAAATGGTTGTTTAAAAAAAAAATTAGTTTTAAATCTTCCATTTGGTTTGTTTTTATTAGGGAAGATAACTATTCTGTCACTCTGTATTCAACTCAAGGAAGATGACTGAAAACGAGTCAAAAAATCTTTTCTATCCTTTCAAGAATCCTGGGTTTGTCCCCTCACTCTTGCCCCTCCTAAAAAAAACCCACAACCACCAAACCTACTAAGTGTGCTTTTTGTTGACTTATCAAACATTACTTTGAGTTATTAGATTTGGGCTGGGGAGGGAGGTGGGAGGTTGTTTGTCTATCAGCCTGTAAGTAATGCCAGCTTAAATGCTTGCTTGGTGCTTAAAAAAAGACCTGTACGCTCAGATGGTCTTTATCTTTCCACTACATTGACACAAATGTCCTTGACTTCTGATCCCCTCTTTGAGATTGTCTGACAGATTTCTGCACGTGAATGTAGGATGTGCAGCTGAACAATGCTCTAAGACATCAAGCATCCACTGCAGAACTATGCAGAACCTACCCCTGAACCAAGACCACGTGGCCTAACACTCACAGAAGAATGAAAAGCAACTTTTAATCACTGCAAATCTTAAATAATCAAAGAGAAGTACTGCCTGAAAATACTGGTTGGTATCCTTGACATACTTACCCAGGAAAGGAATGTGAGTGGTTCCAAAAAAATAGGTCCTTGAGCAAGCCAGAGGTCCCTTTGGAGACACACACTGCACTACCTAGTGGTCAGTATTAATAAGATACAGAAAGACCTTAGTGGAAAAAATGGGTGCAATAATTAACAATAAACTAATTTCCCCTTAAGTATTCTACCAAACGATATACTACAGGAAGTATACAACACAGACTTCGCTGGTTTAAAAAAAAACTACTTACGTTTTCAAAGGTATATTTCATTTTTGACTTGACCTGAACGACTCAAAGGCTTTGGAAAGGAGATGAGCTCTGACTTCTGTAAGTGTTAAGAATGCGTGTTCAACTTCCTATGCCAACTGCTCTTCTCATGAAAAGGGAAGTGTGTCAGGTTCCAACAACTATGCTTGCACTTGGCCTTATTTACTATTTTCATGATACCCTATTAAAACAGTATCACCTGTACCTGTAAATAAACCACCTTTTAAGAACAAGGTCAGAATCTGAGGACAACAGATGGAGCGGATACTGCATCAGTAAAAAAATTTAAAAAATTGTACTTGCATTATGAAAGATACCACGTGGACTCAACTGGAATGTTAACATGGGGAGAAAAAACAAAATTGAAGGTGTCTTCAAAGAAATAAGGTTAGGGCAGCAAAAGGTGAATGAGATTTCACTGGAATGCTAACACAACTGTTTCTCTGGCCTCTGACAAAGTGTCAAGAGTGCCCATATCCATCCATCCATCAGGCAGCTGTGTGTGAAATGTCATGGCAAGACCACAAAAATCAATCCCTCAATCATACGTCCACTCCACGACGACCTGTACTCAACCACATCCATCTCCTCACCAGCACAGACTCTGGACTCGCACAACTGACGGACACTCCCAGAGCCCACGGAGATGGGGCAGCAGGGAGAACTACACAACGCAAGCTGCACGCTACCTCTCCTCCTTTGCTGTGAGTTACCTTCCTTCTTGATGCACCCAGCCCAGCCAGGCAGAGGATGTGAATTCCCTGGGGTCGCTTCCCCAGTTACGTCCCCTGCGCGGTAGTGCAACAAGCCATCGACCTCATGATATGTTTTAAAGCTAAGCTTTTACTTGAAAATGGAAACAAGTTAATCTTACAACTTTATCTTAACATTCTTTCAACACCAGAAAGATTTTCGAAGTTATGAATTGTTTGGTTGCTGAAGCATACACTGAAATTTGGACACACGAATGTATCCTTTGTGTATTTACAAAGGCATTAACAACAATAAAAAAAAGCATCTTGCTGTTTCTTAAAAGAAAGAAATAATTGTGATTCAATTAAAATCTGTGTCAGAGTTAACTACACTGTATGCTACCATTATGAAGATTTTCAGTTTAAGTCTAGGATGAGTGTCCCAAGTGTCATTTCCTCTCCCTCACCCACACACTTAAAAAGCACAAGTGTTAAAAAAAGTAGTCCTTGAAAGACTGCTTTCAGGAGCCCATGACTAAACAGCCAGTATACTTTGACTTGGAAAGAGAAAAAAATGTATTCCTTAAACTGACAAGGTAATCTATGTTCTTACACATTAAAGATTGGGTATTTAACTAACAGAAAGCAAGTGTTTTAAGGGCACAAAAATATACAAAGGAAGCAAAAATATACACCATTTAAAAACGTTGGATAATTACTAAAAAAAAAAGCTCACCATATGTTTAGCAGTGCTTCCACCAAGACCAGTGTTTCGAACAAGATGTCCTTCTGATGGAAAATTGAAGTTACCAGAGTTCAAGTTTTCTCTAGTTGAGTGGCTTCCAAAGAGAACAAAAGGCTGCCGGCTGGGGCTAAGGAAAAAAGAAGATATTACTACCAAAAAAACTGAGGAGTTTCAAGTTGACCATCATAAAAACTCTGACACAAGTACAGTACAACTCAACAAACCTAGTTTGGTTTTAGTTCTGGCTTTGGGCCTATGACTCAACTAGTGAGATCAAGGGTTTTCATTATTTAAATGCAAAACAACATACGATGCTGAAAACAATCAACAGCGGAGTTCAGTATCATTTAATTCCAAATAAAGAAGAATCTGCGCAGACACTGAGGAGCTAAGCAACCTTTATTTAGGTCAAAAAGGCAGAATGCTTGGTTTGGCAATATATGACAAACTGTCAGTCCTCTCTCTTGTTAAGATTCTGGGCCGAAATAACGTTGACCAGTGTTCCACAACTTATGTAGGCCAAGATTTGGGTTTTTAACTACCTTTTTTTGAACACTGGTTTTGTGTGTTGTGACATACAGATGTGTATTGACTTCTTCAACCTTCATACTTTAACTGCTTTTGCCATAAATAGAAGATCCAAATTTTCAAACATAACTACCCTGTGGAGTAAGTTCTTGAGCTTATTTTGGTAACTGACCATGAAGAAACTGACCATATATTGGTATTGTATATGTCATATCTACAGACCCCCAAATTTTCATGGGTTTTAGGTATCTCTTGTAAAAGTGCCTCTGCACATTTTTCAAATATACCAAGATGAGATGTAAAACATAGGGATGGTCTCAAAAGGAATTTTGAGAGTTGTCAATAGTATCAGAGATATGGAAATAACTCATCAAGATAAAAATGACATCACAGTTTCGCAGGGAATAATGATTAATACCTGTTATCTGTTATATGGCTTGAGATCATTCCATGACTGAAATAACTTCTGAAAGGCTGTGAAGTACAAAATAATTCTGATTAATAAGCAAATGAATGGAAAGTGCAATTTAACCTCAGTAAGAATAAATCTGAATTATCCTTCTCAGAAAATATTTCTCAACCCTCAAAAATGACTTTCAAACTCCATAAACAAACCCAGACACCTTTAAGTCTCAAATATGCTTAAAAAGAAACAGCCACTACCAAAAAGCAAGACGTAAATGCACTGTACAGTTTTTAATCCATCCTGTATGCTATTAACACTTATATGTGAGATGGAACACGTGCAGCCTCAACTTGTTAGTGCACAGACAGGAGCTGCTGAAAAGAAATGGGATCCACCTACAAATTGTGGTCTGTTGTGCAGATCTAAAACAACTAAGTTGAATTATCAGTGAACACCCAACTGTCAATTACATTATGCAGTCCCTCACCACGGAGGGCTAAGATGGGTGGTGAATTTCAACTACAGGTTTTGTTTCCTCAGACGTGGAAGGTGAGATGGGATAGGGAGAAAAAAGAAAGAAAAATCCATGTTGAATGCTTCCTACTACCTCTGCAAGGATGATACTAGCATTTCAGAGAATAACTGAAGCAGGCATACCTCCCCTGCCTGAGATTCTGATAGCTCCAGGATGAAGGGAATTTCAGTATCGAAATTAGCAAAAAAGTTGGTCCACTGATGTTCAAAAGTCATTAAGTCCTAGAAGAAAAAAAATATTCAACATTAATTACTAAGGCAAGTGTTACACCAGCTTAAGAAGTCACAGATGCTACTCAGTGAACCCAAATTACATTAGAACAACATAAATTCCATTTCCCTATACAATACAGAATACAGTCTGCCCAATGAAACACTAAGAACAAAAAAAGTAAACATCTAAAAGACGAGAACTCTCTGTTAGGGTTTGGGACACTTTTTTGGGTGTGGGCTTTGTGGATTTTTTGGAAAATGAAGATGACTCCTAGGTAAGAACTGCATTCAAATGAAAATAAAAGGAATAATTCTGAGAACCAACAAAGAGAAGAGAATGTTGATAAAGCAGGAACCTTATAGAACTCTACAATTTTAAAAGCTCTCAAGACCACATTCAATTACTTGATAAAGTTCACTAAAATGAAAGGTAAGAGACATCTTGATTTTAGAAAACCTAGTTTTCCAGATATATAACAAGCAAAATCAGAAATATGATTTTAACAGCAGTACAAATATTTAACAGTGTTTGACTTTGCCACAGCACTAATGCTACAGTTAATGTTGGTGAAAAAGCCTTAGAAGCCTTCTAAAACAAGAGTAAATGCTTCATTAGAAGCTTAAAATGAAGGATTCTATTTAGGGAGAAGAAACTATCCTTGCAGAATGTTGCAGCCTCAAGTAAGCTTTTCATAGGAACTAAGAATGAAAAAGATGTTTTTGTCAGCTTATTTGGAACATGTCCGTCATGTAAAGAACTTTCTTTTGAATCCCAAGTAGAGTTAAAATCAAAATTTCTTGAAATCAAAAATGTTAACTAAAATAGGATAAATATACATCAAAAACTGTAAGTTCACTCATCTTTATCCTAACCAAGAAAATTAGGCATTTTTAAAATCATCAAGTTCTACGAAATTAGAATTATATGAAAAGCCCATTCATTGACTTCAATATTTTACAGAAAGTTTGAAGTCAATTTAACAATTTTCAGGCTCAAACTTAGAAGATAAAAGAAGGATAAGTACCTCTGCTTCAGAGTAGATTTATGTCCAAGAAACTAGTCCCAAATATTTATCTCGCTTCCAAATAGGTGAGAAATGCTGATATTCATTAATAAAAAATACCTACTGTTGAATTTGCCACACATTAAACACTTTCTTTGCTGCCAAACTAGAAACTGAAGAAGAAATTAACAACCATAATTCCTGGAAACCTGATCTACATCTAGAGAAGGCATAGTCAACAATGCAGAAGTCCGTTTGCAACCAGTTCTGGCTGAAATAACATCTTATTTTGAGTATCTGAACAAGCACAAGAGGTAAGTCAGAATGTAGAAATTCAGCTTTGAGAACTCAATAAAGACAAACAATAGACATGGCTCCATTTTCTAGCACTGAGGTCTGCCCACCTCTTCAGAATGAGAAATCACTTTACATTGTTTGCATTTCCCAGAGCTCCAGAGCAGCCACTGTGTGTCACTGTTACCCACTTAAAGCAGTTCAGAAGCAATCCTTAAAGTGTTTTTTTCCAGACAGAATGGCTGTATGTATGTATGGAATATTTTCCCCTTACCACAAAGGGAGGATTAACATCCACAAATATACAATCTTCTGTACTTTGTACATAGTCCTGTGACCTGAATAACAGTCACACCACTTAGGGAATCCCTTATAAGAGTTCCAGGCATTTTAAGAGTTTTAAGGAATCCAAGTCAAGTTATTTTCAAGTTCTGCAGACTTTGCAGTTGTGTGAGGAAAGGAAACAGATCTGCCATCACGGTGCAGAGTGATTGTCTGTAAGCACTATGAAAAACAAACAAAGGATTTCACCCACTTACCTCAAAGAGCAAGTCCTCCAGCGAAACAGGATCCATCTTGCTGTATGTTTTCCACAAATCAACGCTGACATCCATTAACTGAAAAACATTTCAAATGCATTTCTGTGAAAAATGCCATGAAGAACACCACAGATACAAGTTTAAGCTGCACTGAGAACAGACCTGCAGCACGCTGCCCAGTCACAGTCCTCCTTAACTCTGAGCTTAGAAATATTTTTCCTCTATTGGTTACAAAAGAATTGACCAGAAAGGACGCAAATATATTCTGGATGCTCATCAACCTGAGTGCATGCAAAGTTTTGTTTGTGTGTTTCAAACAGACTTCAGAAAATTATTTTGAAAATTGAATTGACAGTTAAGGATAATATCAGCTGGTGCCCAGAAGGGAAAGGTTGGTTTTCTACAACAGACAAGCAGCAGATTCCAAGGTCACTAGTCCTACACAATAGTCATTCTGTGTTACATGCAACATTGAGATTTAGGCAAAGCTAGTTTAACCTGAGCATTACCTTCTTCCAAGCATTAAGATGATGTGGACGCTATTCAAAAACATATTCCTAAGGGACACTTGTATCTGAAGGATTTCTGTATGTACGGTGTCTCCTCCATGCTCTTAGTTCATAGAATCACAGAATGGTTCAGGTTGGAAGGGACCTTAGAGATCATCTTGTCCCAACCCCCTGCCATGGGCAAGGACACCTCCCACCAGACCAGGTTGCCCAAAGCCCCATCCAGCCTGGCCTTGAGCACTGCCAGGGAGGGGGCATCAATGACTTCTCTGGGCAACCTGTTCCAGTGTCTCACCATCCTCACAGGGAAGAATTTCCTCCTTATATCTAGTCTAAATCTACCCTCTTCCAGTTTATAACCATTACCCCTTGTCCTAATTCCAAATACAACACTGATTATAATTTTCTAAAACTGCTACAACATCCATTCAACTATTGGTACAGTAAATTCTCTAAAATACAGTATCTTGGACTGACTGTACAAAGTTTATTCTACCAGGATACATTTTTTAGTTACTACAGTTTTGTTGAGTAAGAGAGTAAGTACCCTTAAAACACTGAAAAAAAGATTAGCAAGTTATCACTGGATTCCAGATTTTCCAATTTAGAAGCACTGAATGCACAACAGAGGAAAGGTAAGTTTGAGAAGCTAGGAATGGTTCAGAACACCATCTTTTAATGATGGAAGGAGTATTAAATTTTGTATCGTTTACAGCAATCCCAAATGTATTTCTGCCCACAGATTGTTTTTTCTTCCCTATCTGTGACACACAGCAGCTGCTTAACAGACAGCCATGCAAAAAGAGTTATGTAAAAAGTTAAGAATGCCACTTCCCCACTTGAAACCCCCTTATGACTTCAGGGAGGAAGGAAGCAAGAACTCATGCTGGAACGTGGCTGAAAGGCCGCTCTCATGACAGTGGGAATTGACATTGCTCTTTTTAAGTCTGCAAGAGTGCCATAAGCACAGCCTCAGCTCTCACAATCACACAGGAAAGGCTCCACCTGTACAAAGTCCTCACCACAAACACGGCCTACACATCTCAAAGCTTCTGCAGAATCATGAAGGAAATCTGGTGAGGGTAACTAAAGACCCAAACAACTTCCTGGGAGTTGCCACAGTCCAATTTTGATCACCTATTTCAGACATCAGGAAGGGCTGGTGAGACTCAGAGCTTCACAAAGATATTCACCCATTTGCACTTTGCATTTAATGGCTTTGACAGGGTCACACAGGAAGATGATTACAGCACTAGCAATGGAATTGAAGAAAAGACATAAGAGATATCGGTGCGTAGCACTCAGAAAAAAAGGCACACGAACTCCCAGAAGACATTTCTGAGCAAGTATTACACGTGATGAGACTTCAACAATTGTACTATTAGTTCCTCATGGTTTTTATTCCCCCCTTCCTTTCAATCTCTGCAAGTCAGACAAAGAACATTCTGGCTGAGAAAATGGAGAAGTAACAAAAAAAAAAAGGACATCTGCATTTCTGTGGCAGAGGTCCAAGAAAATGAAATAAGACTGTGTACAAGTACATAAACATGAAGCTTTCTTCTGAAGATACTCTTAGCTTATATTTAATAAATAGGCAAATCAAGTGACAACTTCATCAGAGTGCAACAGCAAATCATTATTAAAATGAGAAGCATCATCCAAAATCTTGCCTGTTGCACTATCCAACGGGCTATGGTGACCCAAGAATATATAATATTGGTGAGAAAAGTAGATGCCAGAATCAATGACCCAAGAAACAGTCACTTATTTTCTCAGCTCATTTTAGAGCATTCATTACTAAACAGCTTCTCTTACAGCACTCATGAAGATCTGCTTCCAACTAGCAGAACTAAAGAAGTTTTGTCTGCTATTAGAAAATGACACTATAGATCATAAAGAAAAAAGTTGTAAATGATAGCAGGAGGCTCAGAGTGGAAACAATCATCATTTATGCAGGACAAAGTATTGTGTAGCTCTTAACAGTTTTTTGGTGAGACTGCAGTGTCTCCATCCTTGCATGTTCAAACAGCAGCTTGATAAGATCCTGAGAAACTTCATCCAGCTTAAAAGCTGAGCTTACCACGAGCAGCAAGTCAGGACTGGATGATCTCATAAGGTACTTTCTGACTTGAATTATTCCATGAACATTTTCTGCTTCAAAAAAGATGACAAAAAAAATGAAAATCATAAGGACTCACTTCATATTTCATTGTAAAGAAGCCATCGCCTCCAATTCCTTCCAGTGCAAAAGCCTGCACTATTGGCCACTTTTCAACAATGAACATATCAAATATCTGCAGATGACCTGAAAAAAAAAAAGAAGTTTCACATAAACATTCTCTCACAAATATTGTCAGTTTATTCAGTTCCTGTATGAGGTTAGAGTGCTCTGAGGCTCTTGATTATCTTGTGTTTGTACAATTTGTAACATGTAACAACTTGTATGAACATGTAATTGGAAAAAAGTGTTTTTTGGTGAAGAAAACAGCTTCTGAAGACTCCTTTTTCTCTACACCTCACAAGTATTACCTCCCCTTAAAAATATCTTTCCGAGAGCATTATCGAAACTGTACCCATTAAAATTGTAGATAATGGGCAAGAAGCACTGCTTACTCCAATATCTTCAATTACTTGGTCACAAGTTAAATACAATCATCATCATTGTCCCCATTTTAGTCGGAATTTTAGGCTGGGGAAGAGGAAAATCTATTCCACCTGGTATAACAAAACTCATCAGTGGAGCTGTAAGCCATCTGAATGGAAGCATGGTCATCATCCTCAAGCTGAACACCTTTTGTGGAGATTTCTTAACCAAGGGCCTCCATCCTTCCCCCTGCCCCAAATCAATAAGGACTTTACAGGCAGTGAGAGCAGATCACCTTTTCCTTAAAGGAAGCAATGAACAACTGAAAAAAGATTTCCAGATGCTGCTGCTCAAACTCTGAGAACGTCTCTCACCTACTGCACTACTGATGGAAAGCCTCACGTGCTACACAGTGCACACGTACTGCATTGCTTCTGCATTATTCACTGTTGAGGATACTGCAAAACACACTTTACTAAACAATATAAGATGACATTGTTCAGACTGCAAGGCTGGCCACAGATCATAACAGGAAGCTGTGCAGTCCAGTTTTTTCAGCGCTCAAAAAGGAAACTTGCATAACGAAATGTTTATTCTTTCTTTACATAAAGGAGCATTTATCTGAAGCTCCCAACTGAACAGAGAACTTCTGTAGTAGCAGAACACACTCCTCGGAATGCAAATTACTCCTCTGCCTCACGCTGTGAGCATTCACTCTTCAAATGAAGTCTAAGGGGTAACATTTTTTCAGAAAGAAACCCAACTCCTAAGTAAGAAAAGGCTAGATTAATCCTTACTTCTTACCAAAGCCAGGGAAATCCTCATTCCCTGAACTGCATGACTTGCATGCAGCAAAACATTTATGCTAAGCATAAAACAAGCTAGCCTACCTTGGCAGCTGTATGGAATACCAATGCGACTACAGTCTCGAACCATGTCTACGAAGCTGGAAATCTTGAATTCCTCTGCAACTTCTTCATCTTCATACTGAAAGAAGACATTTACAATAATTGGACTGTTAGTCTTATACTAAAGAGAACACATATTGTATAGTTGTAATTTTGTGGCAAACATTACTTCATGTAATTCACTAAAATTACACTACAGCATCCAGAAACTGAAGAACCCCTTTAAGCTCTCCATTTTGGAAATCCCATCATAGCATGACTACATTCAAGCCATCAGAGTTTTTAAAATCAAGCTTTACAACAAGGTTTTTAATAAGGTCATACAAAGGTATAAATGCATACTTATTTTTCAGCTTTTAGTGAAATCTTTCGACATTGCCTGCTAGATTCTGGGCAATTCTTAAAGAATGAAAGATATTTTGAGAATACCACCTGATGTGCCACAGAGAAAACTGAGGGAAAAAAGTATTACTAGGTTAACAACAAACCAGGAAAAGAGGCTGACTAGCTATACATCAGCTCACAAGCAAGCAATGAGAACTAACTCCTCTCTGAGGGAGCAATGTATGGGGGAAAAGCAGGAGGAAAGGGGAAGAGACACAGCCAACCCCATTTCATGAGACGCTTCTTAGAGCAAGATCAGAAGGCAAAGGTGTTTTGCTTACCTTTTTTTTTTTTTTTTTTTTTTTTAAACCCACCCCCANNNTTTTTTTTTTTTAAAACCACCACTCAAGGTAAATTACATGATTAACAACTTTCTGCACGTAGCTCTTGTGAGCTCCAGGGTACACCCAAGACATTTATTTTAAGAACAAGTTCATTTCAGACAAGCCTGAACTTAAGATGCAGCCCAAGTTCCTTCAAGAAGCGTTCTTTACTCAATCCCAGGAAACCAGATCAAAGTTTCAGTTCAAAGCCAAGCACTAAACAATTGCCAGTTTCTCAAAACTTAAAACGCCATCAGAAAAAGAACTTGGCTTTTGGCAGGATGCTAAGGCTTGCTCACTATCTGTTACTGCAGATATATGCAGTGTGCTGGTTATAGAAACAGTACAGTCATGACACCCAGAAAGCTTACACAATCAGCATTCAATTCCTATCTTACTTGGACATTTTGAAAATAAGCATTCCTCAATAATTTCTTTTTCCCTCCACTAAGTAGGATATCCACTTAAATTCCTGTGGTCCAGTTAAAGGCAAATAGGAAGGAAGAAAGGAAAGAGAGGCAAAGGTTGTGCCAGACTCATCACAAGCTACAGAGCCAGGTATGGCATCGCTTGCTTTATTTCCAGAGCAGTTTGCTTCACTTTTAGAAAAGGAAGCAGAAGTTATTTCTACCACTGACAAAAACCAAAAAGCCTGCTTAAAGTCTACCGCAGGCAATCTTTCTGTAAACAGGATGCATCTAAAGACTGACACAGCAATGTTCTTTTAATTGTTCGCTGTTTTTTTTTTTTTTAATTCAGAAGTAATCTAGGAAATTGGCAATTCTTATACATCAGAAATGACAGCAAGTGCTGCTGCATGCGAATGAGCTGGTGATGCAATCAAACTTTATACTTTCAGCATCAGCAATCTCAAACTTTTCCATGCATTTCTGTGTGCTTTACCTTTCTACCTACGCCACCATCTCAAGCCAGCACTGTGTGATTAAGGTGACTGCTTACCATGATGAATAATATAAGAAGATATAGCTTAAAATTAAATAGCTTAGCATGCAGTAGTGCTAGCAGTGGTGTGTGAAGAATGCCTCCATTCTTCATTCCAAACTGCATGTTTGACCACCTTCAGGCATGCTGCAAGATTCATCCCTTTCAGCAGGATTTTTAGCAACAGAAGAACCTCATGAGGTCAGGCTTTAGATTTTGTTATGGCACGTTTTAACCTGCAGTTCAGCTGTTTATACCTTAACAAGAAGTAATTATTGCCCTCCATTACGCACTTATGGGACCCTATCTAGAACACTGCATGCAACTTGGGACTGGCATACAAGAAACTGATGAGGTACAGCAAGTTCAGTGGAGGGCCACCAGGAACATCAAGGGGTTGGAGAATTTGTCCTGTGAGTAGGGGCTGATAGCTTGGGATTGATCAACCCAGAGGAGGCTATGGCTGCACCTCACAGTTTCCTATCAACACCTACAAAAACGTTACTGAGATGGCAAAATAAGGCTCTTAATCACGGTGTGCACTTGCAGAATGCATGACAAAGAACATGATCTGAAACAAAATGCATTCAGATTGGATAGAAGGAAACACTTTCTCCCATTAGGACAGTCAAGCAATGGAGCAGGTAGCCAAGAGAATGTTGTCCTTGGAAGTTCTCAACACCCAGCTACAAAAACCCTCAGGTAACCTGACCTGATTTCATTGCTGACCCTGGCTTAAGTAAGAGATTGGAGAAGATAATTTCTGAATGTCCCTTCTAACCTAAATTATTTCAGAACTCAGGGATATAATCTGACTATGAAACAGCCACACAAAAAGACTATTAATTATCATCCCCATCACTTTCAAGCTGGAAGCTCAAGGGAACAAAATGGTTCTCTCTCTCCCTGCCCTCCCCATTTATTCCTCCACTAGTTTTGTCCATTTACATCAAGGCTCCTAAACCACTTTCCTCAGATTTCAGTATCACTCTAAATTAGACAAGTAACTACACAGAATTTAATGGAGAAAAAAAGCTTGCCTTAATGGGACAAAACAAACACAACTTTCAGTCCCAATTGGAATAAAAAGGTTCTAAATCTGCACCTAGATAAGCACCAGAACTACCTGCAGAGTTTGAAACTGTGGCAATGGCATGCTGCTTTGTAAAACTGCAATCATACAGAAGTGACACAGTGATGCAGTTAAGCAACTAATTGTCCACAAGCATCCTCATTTATGCCATCCACTGCAAAGAATTAGGGTGGCAAACTATTTTCATCTTTTTCCTTCTCTCTCATTACTGCAATCACTACAACAAACACAGCTTTTCTAAGAATATCTTGACTTTAAGAGCTGATCTTGCCCTTATTCAGTAGCCACATTCTGATTCAAGTGAGACCCAGCTTTTCTCCTTACCTCTTAAAAGGAAAAGTTGAACGTTGAAATACAAATAGATAAAAGAGTTAATTGATTTTGAATGCCTAATTAAGCCAATCTTTTCTAATATTCTAAAACTATTGGCACACAATGCATTAGAACACTGCTTTGATAGCAAACAAGGCTATCATTGGAAACCACAGAGCTGACTGTGGTGTTTGATTCAGATCCTGCATTTCTTACAGCCCACGTTTTTCCTCATTGAAAGATCACTGAGTCATACCAAAATAAGAGCAAATTAGTAGGAGAGCAAATTGTTTTCGTGCTCCAGCAAATAAAAAGTATTAAAAACATATTCTTCTTGCACACATTAGCAAACATTATTAAAATCTATACATAAATGCTGATCACACCCTATTGAATATGAAATAGAAAAAAAAAGAATACCAGAGATAATGTAAAAGAAAGTCCCCCTTTGAATGAGTTCATTAGAAAGATACTACAGAAATCCAATTCTTACCTGCTCTCATTTTCCACTTACCTCATTTTCAGTTAGACAGTGAAAATGCAAGTTCCTCCAGTATGCCACATATGGCAAGAGGTGGTTATAGTTCACAGGGTTACAGTACAGATGGACACTGTCAGGTTTTACCAATATGATGATATCTGCAACAAGCAAATCAAGCATTATCCCAGCATCAAGACTCCAGAACTGTACAAGCACAAAAACAATACAGGAAATGAACAGAAAAATCTCTTCCTACAACATACCTCATTAAAAGAAATTATTTAACTATTTAAACAAACAATCATTTCCCTTTTTTTTTTTCTTTTTTGAAAAGGAACATCTGGCAGCTATGCACTGTTCCAAGCACAACATTATTTTTCACTGTTCAGAACAACTGTGGGTTTCTTCTGAAGTCTTGCACAGAGCTTGCATCAGCCTGTCCTTTGACAAGCCAAAAGTGTCAGTGATGAGCACTCCCAGAGCACTTACAGAACTGTAAGTTACAGCTGCTCTTGCCTGGTATTACACCAAGAGGTTGCTCCAACTGAAAATTAGCCTTACAGCATATAGGATGGATGTTTAAAAGTTTCAGGAAAATAAGGGAATGACCCAGGGTCGCAGTGATTGGCCACCTTTCAAATATCACAATAAAGGCAAGATGTTGAAGTTAAAGAAAATGGAGTTTTTAAAACATGACTGATTTATCACCCAATAATTGATAACACATGTATAAACATACCATGACTAACTAGAACTGATGCATTTCTCCAGGTTTAGAGTATTTGAGGGGAACATGAAGGAAAAAAAGAGCTCTTTGGTAGTGTTTTAGAAGAGCTTTTCAGGTATACACATAAAATTAGAGTGAAGTATGCCCCCTTTTTCTGGCCCACCTGACCTCCAGAAAGAGGAAAGAATTGGTGAAAATGCTAAGTACACTACTTACCATCAAGAACTTCTTCAGGAAAACCAGTCCTTTCAAAGTCATTGTTACTCTGATTGTACAAGCCAAAAAGCAGGTAGTTTGCCAGCTCCCTGCAGCCTTCGTTGTATCGGCTATCTATTCCTGAAAAAGCAAATTCAGGTGTGAAATGCACTGGGTTAAGACAACGTTTGACATCTGAAAAATGTGTGTTCTTCCCAGAGCACACAACTTGTTTCAATGAGTGTATTCCTCCAACACCTTCACACTGTTGGTGGGCACTTGAGTTGGACATACCAGAAAAGTAGGGGAGGGAAAAAAGACTTTTGGCAAGTTTGTTGCTGCATGCTAACATTCCTCACTTGACCTAAATCTACAGGCACTGTTTTAGAAAAGTTTCTTTGTCTGTAGGGTTCTGAAGCAACAGAATTTCAACTTTATCTAGTAATTCAAGCTTGACATCTGCCTGTATGCAGCGATCATTCTCACAAATATGTTCTTGATTGAGGCTTCCTAACAAACTAATCCTGTGACCTAAATCTCCTGCTTTAGGATGCATGATTAAACATTTATCTTGCAAGTATTACAGTATAATCCCTGAGTCACCAGAAAGCCAGTGCAAACTTCTAACAAATCATGAGAAGATATTCTGACAAAACATAGGGTATACAAACTGCTTTCAAAAAAAATATAGTAATTGGGAAAATAAAATGAAAAGAACTGAAGAGCTGGAGAATGAAGAGATACAAGAAATAAGTATAAAGGAAACAAGCCACAGATTCAGAGAAGGTTTTCATCTCTCTGGAACACAGATCTAATTCTACTGTAATAAATCAAGTTTCTCCACAAATAAAACTGTGCAAGGAACAGCATCCTTGGCACCCACTCGTGATAGAGGTCACGGGTCTCGACTGCTACAAAATTTCTCATAAACACAAACGTCAAGTTTTCCTACCAAGTTATATTAGGATACAGTTGGATGGTTGCCATCAAATCAAGATTTGTTACCGCCATCCAAATGGGAGATCAGTACAATGATAACATAATAACACAGCCTGGATGTCTGGGTTCCAGGATTTGCATCGGAAACCGAACCACTCTGGAGTCACCTGAAGGGATCAAAAATTGGCACAAACACCAGGCTCTCCCAACTGTATTTCTTTTTTTAAGCTATGTTTCAGCTTCCAAGCTGCTGAATCTCACATCTTAATAAACTCTGGTTTGTGTAGCAATAGGTCTTTGCATAGCTCACATATATTCCCAAGTATCACACGTTTGGTTTAAGCATACAGAGGAGAGGAACTGAGTCACTTCAAATTGCACTGAAGCTATCAAAACTTGTAATGCTGCATCACGCTTGCCCGGGCTTATCCAACCCTCAAAAATCTGCAGGATGTTGCAATTCTCATCCCTCTGCTACCAAGCTGCTAGCAGTGATCTCCCACTCAGGTACAAAGCACTGGAACATGCTTTTCTTGGAATGAGCCACAATTCTAGCAGGAGGTGTCTCTGCCCACAGCAGGGGGATGGAACTAGGCAATTTTTAAGGTCCCTTCCCACCCAAACCATTCTATGCTGCTCTCATTCTGCATGTTAGGAGGTGTCCCAGACAAAGGAGAGCCTTTGCAGCTCTCTCAGGTCACGGCATGAATACAACTCAGCTAAACAATCCTCAGACCCAGCCACTCTATTTTTCTTCCATGCTGCAACACTACATCTTTGCTGTGCCAGTAACTGTCTGCACAACCAGACTGCCTCAGAGCTGGGAGCTTAAAGACAGACAGCAAACAAAAGGAGGTGCTGAGGGAGAACACTCTCTTTTTCCTTTATTTTTTTTTTTTGTTTTTAAATTTAGCTTTCCAGTATCATGGAAGCAGGTGTACCAGTGTAATTCAGAGAATTCAACAGGATTCAAAACCCTGATATCAGAACCAAAGCTCCCATCTCAAGGCAGGATTTTGTTATAACCAAACGTGGAGATTCCCTCCTTCCAGGAAGCAATCATTCCTTTGCTCTTGGGAACTCTATTTAAACGTAATCAGTCACCTTGAAATCCGTGATAGCATTTGAAAGCTAGCACACACAATGTCCTAAAGATAATCTGGTTTACTGCTTACTTGCCTAACTGAAGCATCTTTTGAAGGCAATCAGATGAGCAATGAATCGAGCACAAAGCAGGAGTCAGGATGGTCCCTTTCAGTAGCAGCAAGCTGCTAGGTCACTTGTTCTGCAAGAGCATTACTAATGTTTCACAAGCAAACATCACTTATCGTATCAACAGTTAATCTAACAAGACACCCTCAGCTATAGGCCAAACAAAGGAAAAAGGGCAAATGTCAGGGCCACTTTCATCCAAGCAGGCTCATGACTGTGGTCTCCAAGGCCTGAAGAGCCAAGGTGGTGGTGAGCCCCAGGGACAGGCTGACAGAGTAACACAGAGAAGCAGGAAAAAATGAGAAAGGAATAAGATATCTGAACAAAAATCAGAAGTAAAATAGGAAATTGTCCTTATAAAAGAAGTTAAGATGTAGTACTCATCATTTAAAGAGTTTGAGAGAAGCATCCATGTGCACCAGCTCTTTTTCAGACGGTTTTTCATCCTGTGGCTTTAGCATTATTCTACAGAAGCAGATGGAGTTAAAGGAACAGATACAGTCAGTGGAAAATAAACAGGAAATGAAACAATGTCAAAGATTAGACACCTCCAGAAAGTGTATCAGGAGCCCTCCAGAGAACAATGGGGAAGGCCAGTAATTAGGAAACCCCCACGCCTGGCTCCAGCTGAGCTGCAAATTTAGTAATCCCTGTTCCCAACTCATCACAAGGGCGTAGCTAGACAGTGACTCAGGCCAGGAGCCCACTGCTGCCCCAGGAGCCAGTGCTGCAGCCAGTGCTTATCTGGCCTCTCCAAGCTGATTCACTTCACTAGACAGGCTGAGAGGCTCTCCATACTCAGCTGGGCCTGTCGGCTCAGCGAGATGAATGGGGTCCAAGATAGCAGAAAAAGCACCAGGACTGATGCAAAGTGCACATAGGGGAAAAAACAGAAGCAGACCAGGGGCAGGTTGAGACTCCCTTTCTGCAACACAAGGTTATTCAGCTCTGCCATCTCACATACTTGCCATTTCCCAGTTGCTATGCTGACATAAACAATCTACAGGGAAAGAGTGCTGCTTTCTGTGTCCCAGCCAAGCATTTGTGGCATGCCCTTCTGCAACAAAATGAATAGCTGCTCTGTAACACGTTGAAGGCCCACGTGAGCTGTAGGGATGCAGGAAGGTGAGGCTGGGCAGAATGGACAGACCACTGTTTGCCAGCCACCCAAAACCATCATGTGGTTGTGGAAGTGCCATCCAAGAGAAGTGGCACATGAATCACTACAGGAGTCTCCATTTGGAAAAGGATGGGATGAGAAAACAGTCCAATGCACTCAATGTTAGAGAGGTTTCTCCCACATTCTAAGTGGGAGAGTTCTGTGTCATACAGATATAATTAAAAACATCCTATAAAGGCCATCATACATCAGTAAAAGCAAGACAAAATAAACTTGAAGATTTACTGGCACAGACTCAAAGGTATTCCTGTCCTCTTCAGGGAGGACAAAAAGTAAATGTCAAGGTCCATTAAAATGTAGCTTAGCTACATTGTAGATCAAACTTAGTATCACAGTTCAACCAGATGAGCTACAACCTACAGCCAGATTTAGAGATGTAACCTACTGAAAGGAAACACACATCCTCAGGAAACAGATCGACTTCAGGGTGAGCCAGAAATCTGCTGACAGGCAAACTGAGAAACACCAGCATTAAAAAAAAAACAGTTGACAGTATAATTTAGGTAGTTGGATATACAGCAACACAGCCCAGCTGAGACACCACAGCTTTTTAAAGACAGCTGCCATGCATCTCTTCTCTCCTGACCTCCACATTCCTTTCCCCTGTCAGTTGCAATGTCTTTTGTCCCCAGCAAAGCACGCAGGAATGCCACTGTTGAATCATTTTAAAATAGGAGATTCAAGATTGTTTAAAATTAGTCAAACCACTTTTAAATAATTGTGTCAACAAATGGTCAGTTCCCAACCTCTTTGGAATCATACACCACTTTCTAATTTCACTAGAAATGTTTGAAGTGCTTGAAGTGAAACCATGCATTTTATAGTGTTCCGTCCCAGTGCAGTAGGTAAAGCTAAAGCTGGGGGGAGGGAAATACATTAGCTCCAGGTCATTAAATACAGCCAGGTGAAATTGAACAGTCAGTGCATGTTTAAAAAAAAGTGTAAGATTATCTGCTTGCATGCATGCCAAGAGGAATCAAGACATTTTTGTCACGCCAAGTGTGAATTTGAACACAGATTTAATGCATTCATAAGAGACATTCCTGCTTAACCAGAAGCTATGTGAGAAATTCAGCAGGCTACATCAGTCAGGTCAGATTAGACAACAACAGTCCATTGTGGGTGCAGAAGATTAGTGCAAGCACAAGTCTAACAACAAAACACACCCCCTATACTTCCATAACAGGAATGCTTATTAAGAGGTATGGCCTTATGTGTGGTCTTAAACACTCCACGTGACTCTGAGGCTTACACAAAGCAATTCCTTTTGACTGGGATGTTTTTGCTAAACCAGTGCAATCTTTTGCTTGGGACTTAGTGCAGCTTCAGAATTAACAGTAGTCAGGGAGGAACGCAGAGCCAATGGCCAGAGATGGCACAACTTGAGATATTTTATGAAATCAGACTGACATTGTAGGCAAAACCAAGCACTTCACCTTGTACAATTATGTTTTGTTGCAAGGCTGACACAGTCACCTTATAGGTTTTCAAGCTGTAAAGTTACTACTTTTAACAAATAAGATTTCAAATTCTTACTGTAGAGAATGTGGGTTAGGAAGAATCATGTTACACAGTCAACATCAACGTGGTTATGCACGTCTACTATTTTTTGTGGTCCTGTAAATGAGCTTCTTCAAGTTTTCTTGCTGTACCATTAAAGAAATCGAAACAGGCCATGGCAGGAAATTCCCCCTTGCAGCACTTTTTAATGCAAATCCATTCCTACACCCAGCTTCTTAAGGGCTGCACTAGATCTATCCATCCTTAACTGTTACCCATTATTTGCACAATTACTCTTTAGTCCTCTTCTCCAGGGAAATGCAACCACCATTCCTTACTTCTATATTGATACTGATTATATATTATGAAACAAAAGTCTATTAGCCATACAGAAACAATATCAATGCTGTAAAAAAACCCTGTCACTTTCCTGCAGCTTTGTTTCGTATTCCCTTCTGCCCTAACCGTAGAAGAAATTAAGCACTGGAACCACATGCTGTTTATATGCCACCATTTAACTCATAACTGCTTCCCAGGTTTCCCAAGCGACTCTTTAAATGCATTTTGAATTACTTCTCCTGAAGGAACACCTTCCTCTCCCTAAAATCAACTTTTAACAGCTGTCAGGCTCCTGATTCTTCCCCCCTGTAAGCCAAGCAGGGGCAAAAGCCAAGCCTGTTCTCAGCCACCATTCTCCACAGCCCTGCATATCATGATTACCAACCCTGGCACTCCTAGGATCTTCTCCAGTCTCTTCTCGCTCCTTCCACTTCCCTGCCTCCATGGAGGAACCAGCTGCAACACACATGCCTTCAGTTTTTACACCAAACACCAGCTGGAAACACTGCCTGGACAGCTGACTGTTTACTCCAAATATGCATGGGTTAAGCTCTCCCATCTTTCCTTCAGTCTGGACATTAAGAAAGATTCTCTCTTCCCTCCAGATATTTAATTTGCTTAAGGTCTGGAAGAACGTTGATATTATTATTATTGCAGTAAGTTTGCCTGAAATTAGTACATGAACCTAAGAGCTATTTAAGGAGGAGAGAGTGTGATTATCAGATAGATGTCCTCTTGCTGAAGAGGAAAGGGCAGGAAAAAGGAAATTATGTTAATGTTTCAGAAACTCATGGCATCTTTATCAATACAGTGAAAAGAAGAGAGAGGGGAACAAAAAGAAGGAGTAACACTAACCTAAAATGCAAAGGATTCCATCAGGCTGAGATTTGCTGCTCTGTGTCAGGATGCTCTGAATGTTTCGCAGGCGGCTGCAGCTGCAAAGAGAAGAGAATTGGTCCTTAAAGTCAATGGTTTGACAAATGCTCAAATGTGGGAGGCCAAAGAGTTTATCAAGCTTTTTTTCTTTATTATATAAGCTACTTGAACACAGTTCAACTCCAGTATGTTTTCTCTGAAATACATTTAAATCTTTTACCAAACCATCCCCAGACTATTTATTTTTATCCACTAAAATACACAGAAATACACAGCCCTGAGATCAAACTAGAACCCATAACTACTTCTAAGCAAGCGCCCCGATAATCTCTAACCTCTAGCAAGAATTTCTGTTCAAGTTTCCCTTTCCACCAAGCCAGCAGCACTCCTTGCTCTACCAGAGAAGTGTGGGCAAAGCACAGCAAGACAGCTGCTGCCCAGGTAGAAGTGACAAGGGAAAGGACTGCAGTAGCTGTGACTGCCCACGAGGAGCTAAGGGGGAACTTCAGCACTCCCAGCACTGGCAGACAACTTCTACCCTGTGTTACTACACACTACAGACACATCCCAGCTCTACAAAATCAAAGTGAAAAGCAAGGTAGTCACGTAGGGAAGAAGGGCAGGGAGGAATAGAACTGTTTGCCTGCTCTGAAACCTGCAGAGCTTTATCCATGTCCTCACTCAATAAAGCAGCAGTGATGTGTTATCTGCTCGTGTTCAGTGATGCTTCTGTTTGTGAGTATTGTGAAGACACAGGTGGGACATCCTGCCATTCCTGTGAGCTCATACACTAGCAGCAATGCAGAACTAAGGGAACCTTCAGATCAAAATAAGTTCAGAGTGAATAACACTGAATGCTAATTAACAGGAACATTTCTCCCTCTACACCCAATGAGGCATCTAGATCATTTCCCTAAGTCAAGATGCAGGTTACCCTTGTCATGATTTCTGCATCACAACTGTGATTTTTTTCTAGAATGAACAGTTAGGGAAAACTGTAAGCCTAAAGCACATTCTCTGATGATCTACATCAAAAAAAAGTCTTGCTAAGATTTTCATAGCCTAAATGAATTTATTGTGTCAAGTTTGTGTACAAACATTTAAGCTAGACAAAGATTTCAGCCACACAGAGAGCAACACAGTTTGTACTTCTAGGCACCATTTGGGGAGCTTGTTTTAATACAGACAAAAAGCAAGAATGCTCACTGCTGATATTACTGGATGCGTTTTCTTGTTATGGTCTTGTTTCTATAAACATGAGCTCTAGGAAACAAATGTCTTACAAAAACTCTCAAACAGAGCTGAATTTATGATACACCCAAATAAGAAAGCAACATCAAGCATTCCTCTTTTCAGTTACTTGAGCCAAGTAAAAAGCAAACATCTTTTCAGTAATACTACAATTATCATGCTCTACTTTCTCTGAAAGACAGCTAACATATGGAACATCTACATTACAGCTCACCTAAGTGCCATTCAAACACCAACACTAACAGCAAAGGACAGACAACATTAAGATACTTACAGAGGAAGGAGAAAAAATAAAAAATAAAAATCAAGATCCAGTCGTACACATGCAGATTAGTGTTGTTTTTCCCCCCTCTTTAAGTTGCTTAAGTTTGGAACCCCACAATTACTCCTTTTGCTTGAAACTTTCCAATTCATGTTATACACTGCATTGCATCACAGCCCAGTGTATGTATAAATGGATATTTTGATACCATTTGAAACACAGAAACAGAAATTACAGTCACTGATGACAGCAAAATGACACCTGAGCAGTCACCTACTACTCCCATCAGATCTCTGCCCACGCAGGCAATGCAACCAACTTCCCACCACACATCCTAGCAACTTCTAATTATTATTCTTTAAAACCTACCCTATAACTTAATGTCACGATTGCCCTAACTTAAGGTTTTGTATCTTATTCTGGAAGCTTCCATCCCATCGCTGAAGAGGACCCCACACTGGCTGGGTGAGGGATCCACTATGGCCAGCCATGCAGCACTCCTATTTTTATACTTTCCATGTCGCAAGAGCAAAAGTAGAAAAACTCCCTGGAGTGCAAACTTACTTCATTTGACTTACTTCATTTGTCAGCATGCAGCCAAGCCTACAGTTATTTCAGGATCAGCTGCAGGCCAAATAAAATCGCTAAAGCCTCTGTAAAACATTGGGAAATGGAAGGAACGTCATATGAGGGAAAAGTACATGTTAAAATAAAAATGTTTCTCAGCTACCTCTGAAGGATTGTTTAAAAGAAACCTACACTTCCCAAGACTGTCTGAAGGACAGATGGCAAGGACTCCAAACTCCTGCCCAAGGACTCCTGCAGCTGCACAACAAGCAGCTTCCAGGGTGACTTTAATTAAACAATTTCCCATATCAAAGGATGCATCAGGGTGGGAAAAGGAACTGTCATCAGAAAAATATTATGAATGCTTCCAACCCAAAGGCACGAGCAGTAGATGTTCAAGGAACTCCTCTCAGGGGGGAAAAGCAAAGTCCCTCTACTACCAGTGCTCAACCCTAAGGGCAAACGTATGTGTTCTAAGCTCAAGGCAAACTGAACCAATTCTGCAGACCAAGACAGATTTGGCTGGATTTGCACACTAATATCGGATGAAAGATCAAATGGGTTTATCACCTGTAATGGAAAATGTGCATTACGTGCCTGTGCAATGAGCAGGGAAGAGCAAAACACACGAGGTTTTTGTCTCTAGGCTTGGTGAAAAGATTTCTCATCTGTTCTAGTAAACTGCAGGGGGTCAAAAATGGGAAAGAGGAATAAGAGGGAGTAAAAAACACTTGTGTGTTTGGAGTTGGGTATTTTTTCCCCTCCTTATGGTCCAAGTTCAGGTTAGGAATTTTACTCTCAGAATTACATTCAGCATCTTGCACAGAAATTAAGTTCAGTGCACTCTCAAAATGTATAAAGCTCTCAGATGAAGGTGCTAATTCCTGTCAAGCCACGTTTATTGTCAGCTCTACATCTCAATCAGGAGATGATTCAGACAGGAAAGGGAAAAGCACAGGTCAGATTACCTTATTTCATAGTGAAATGTATGACCATAAACACATTTATTTCAACCTCTAACGTTCAACAGCCTTCAGCAGAATGTTTTGCCTTGCCTCAGTTAAAGATGTGGTTTCTGTGAAAGAAATCTTTGAAAAAGCTTCTCTGGAGATATTTTCAACGTCATTTCAAGTGTATATAAATCATTACAGTGAAAGGCTGGCATTAAAAACAGAAGAGTTCTGTGTCTGAAGAAAGATGTTATTCAGAATGATTAAACTCTTCCTACATGCTTTCAAACAATACAGGCCAGACTGCGTATGCAGTCAGAGAAAAAATGGCAGTCCTGGGAACAAAAATCCCTGACTTTTCCCACCTCCAAAGCTGGTGCCTTAGTGAGGGGAGAGAATTTTCCATTTTGCCGCAGTGATTTCAAACGGAAGCAATGAAGAAGAACCTTTGTGAGCAGTGCAACCCTTTGGGTTTTGGGAGGCTCTCCTGGAAGATTCTGGATCCCTGCACACACAGCTTTCACATTACAGCAGCTTGATGCTGAAAATGAGCATTAGGCATGTCTGAAAGCACAACTTATTAAGTCCTTCTAAGGCAATCCCTTGGTCTTGGACTTCAATGAGCTCTGGACAAGACCTGAGCTGCAAATGACTTGACTACATCTACTGCAAACGTACCCAAAAGATCAGCACAGCCAGCCAGGCTGCTTCAGAAGTGGGCAAGGACTCGATGTAGGTGAAGTGAGAATTTTTTCAGTATACAGTTGTTAACAGCAGATGGTATTTCTGCCTTGCTTTACACCAGCAGAAGAGCCCCCATTGTTGCACGGGTCTGTCTTGCCCTTCTCGTCGCCTTTGTATCTGTGCTCACAATCTTGAAGCCATGTGTCAAGTCAGATGAGCTTATGGATCCAAACAAACGCCGGAGCAGGGATTAAAAAAAATAATAATAATGCTTTCAGCCATCAGCAAGCTGACCTGACTGCTGATGAAGGAGGGTCAGAAGGCAAAGCCACAGTGTGGGGCAGCATCTGGCAATAATGCACGCTTAGGCCAATCAGGAAATTGTTTGTTAACGTTCTTGCGTGATCTTCCGCTAATCTTGGAGTGGATCCCCAAAAAAAGAAACAAAGAACAAATTGACAATCATTAACTTCTAAGAATTAGAGCTCATCTGTTCACGTCTTTATACTAATTATGCAAAATACCTTGCTTTGTAACAGCCCAGCCTATCACAACTTGGTAACAGAGCCCTGCAAGCTGTGCGTGCCGCAAAGGCAAAGAATTAACAGCGGTGCCTTTCTCAATCCCAAAGAATGAATACATTTCTGAGATAACACCACGCAGCATTTAACTTTCATTGAATTTTTGTTTCCACGGTGCTTTTCTGCAAGCCCTTGTTGCCAGCTGAAACCATTCTGTGCACAAGCTGCTCTTCCTTGCCGTGACCCAGCGGCAACGCAGCGCTATCAGCATCGATCCCCTCTCGATTCCTGGCCGATCCCCGCGGGCTGAGCTCAGCGAGCGGCTGCGATGCTGTGGGTGCTCCATGCTGGGTCGATGGATGCAATTTCAGCACAGAGACGAGCATGTTTTGCTCCGTGTTGGCAGATGTTCCATTCCTCCCCCACAAAGGCTAAAAACCCACACGTGGTAAAGCCTGAACAAAGGGAAACATCTGAGACATCCCAGCAAGACCCTGCACACCTTCACATTAGCAAGGCTCAGCTTCAGGGAACGACTTGAACAGACTCAGGCTGTCTACCTGAGGTAGACACTGCTTTAACATTAAGTACTTGATTAGAAAATAAAATTGGAAAGATAAAGCATGGCTCTTTTTTTTTTTTTCTTCTTTCCCCCCGTTCTCACTTCTTGTGAACCGGCTGCTACCACCATCTGTTTCCACTCTAACCCCTTCCAAAAAAATAAATCAAGTTTGTCCTTCACAAGGCTTTTTTGTCGACCTCACCATTTCAAACAAACACTGTTCTTGTCTGCGTGGAGCAGAGCACTGGGTTTCCCTGGATTTCCCACAGCCTGACACCATCACCACCAGAAGTTATTTATGAAAAGAGAAATCAGAAGCCAGGCTGACTTAAAGGCTCTCAGAAATTCAGGAATTTCAAAAGCAGTATATTTGAAATTTAATATCTAGCTTCATCCATCACTTTTTTTTTCTCCTTCCCTTCTTAATTCACTACAATAACTCTGTTTTACTGCTTGGCACTCACAAAGGACAACAGTGTTCGCTCACCTCAAGCACGTGATGATTTCCCAGTTATTTCCAAAATTTCCCTACAATGAACACAGGCAACTTGATTGCAAACAGGAGATCTAGGATCTTTAAAAATGCTTAGCACGTTCAGGAACGTTAATTAATATTAAAAAAGGATATAGAGGAATTAACTTCAACTCAAGACGTGCATTTTACAGGAGCAGATTCCTTGTTTTTTGAGTTTACCTGGACAGTTAACGCCCAGCTCTGCAATTCTGAGACCTCAGAGCACGTAAGGAGAGGCCTAAATCTCTCACTGGATTTTGGGACTGTCTGGTGCCATTTCCCAGCTACCAGCTGACACTCCAGCCCATCTGAACAGCAGCACTATTTATGAGGAATTCCCAGCAATATTCATACTGCTGTTTTCTGCAACCACACTTCTATCCACTGCAGCCCTTCAGCACAGTTGTTCGCTGTAAGCAGACAGGACCTGCTTTGATGCAAGGGTCAAGTAGATACATGCCAGTGTGGCTGAAATACAACTGGAAGGTCCAGCAGCATCTAACAGGCTGGAAACCAAGTGAGCTTCTTCCATGGATGTGAGCAACTAGCTGCCCATCATCTGTACACGAGGAGGTGCCAGCTGTTTAACGGCTGATTGACAAACAACTCCGTATTTTCACTTTCTTAAGTTACAGCATGCCATTCAGGGTGCCAGCTACTCCCCCTCAAAAAGGAATCACCTAAGGAAGTGACAATATCAGAGGAAGCGTAGCAGCTCAGGTCCAGTCATTCTGCCCTCAGCCAGCCCCTGCTCAGAAGGACCAAGCACTTGGAACAGAAATCAGAAGTGCCATGAGACCAAATTTGCTGTCGGAGCCCATCACCGGACCACCACCACAGCCATATGGCTGCACAACTGCAACCAGAAGGCTCTCCATCAGCTCAAGCTCAATGACCTCCAAGGGCTAACATCAGCTGGAGCTCCATGTAACGTAACAGCTCTGCTCCTCTCCTTGGCAACTCCTTCCCAAATGCTGTATCTTTCCATTGCCACCAACCAGACAGCTCCACATCCCTCCTGATTTTGGCCCCAGCCCAGCAGGGAGCAGACCCTAAGACATCTTACTTCTCTAATATGGCAGAAAACTACCAAAATTCAGGGAACAGGGCTTGCTTCTCTTCTTCCTCCCCTTCACCCCCGTACTTGAGCAAGCTCAATTAGCTCCTTCTTCGCATAGCTAAAACACAGAGCACTCCCTAAAAAAATTAGGGGAAACCACAATGTTACAAAATCCTGAACCTCGGCATAATAACACAAGGAACACATGGATACAAAGTGTTCATCTTTCAACACAGATACATCCCCAGCTACAGCGGGTTGGGAAACCACAACAGCTCTTCCATCCCTGCAGCACCACGCTCCCAACACCCCACTGCCTGCTCCTCCGAAGCTGTAAGGAAAAAGCCCACACACTTCACCACCCGGTGATTAAAAGCAGAATGGTTTAGAGGACAATAATATTAGGTGTGAAGGCAGAGACAATGTAAAACGAACCCAAGGACTCATTTTGCATTTCCCCACAAATAACACGCATCAGTTCTCGCTGTGCATCTGTTACAGAGGTGGGTAACTAACAATGGGGATGTGCCCGCTCTGTTTTACACAAAGGTCATGCAAAATTAACAAGCTCACATCGATTTTAGATACAACAGTGATATTTAACCAACACACTGACCAGAAGCTTTGTTCTAAAATGCATGAATTCTCAATTAAAACACTCGTTCCCTGCTAAATACAGACAGATGAAGCATGACATCATCTTCTACGAAGGCATACCCTTTTTTGGCTAATACTCACCCTTCAGTTTAGGGCTTTTTTGGGGGGCCTTCATCCTTCAGTTTAGGGATTTTTCCTCTATTTACAAAGCTTTCATTCTTCCTTTTGTTGCTACAATGCTTAGGGTCCCCATGGTAAACGCCAACAAACCAAAACTCTGAAGCACATGGAAGATCTCCAAGAATTACCCGTGGCCGTTTCTTTATTCTTTATATAGTCTTAAGAATTTTTCCATGCCTGTTTGGGACTCGGGAGGGGGAAGGGAGGGCAACGGATTGTTTTGCTTTAAGTTATTTTTATTAACTGCCTGCTATCTGCTGCCTGCTTGGGAAATTTATTGCAAACACCAGCAACCCTGCCTCCATCTGGACTGCAAAAAAAAAAGACTGCACAAGAACGAATGTTGGAGAGAGGAAGAAAAAAAAAAAAAATGAGCGGATGGATGACATGCCTGCTACAAACATGCCAAATTGCAGATGCTGTCTGGATCTCCCAGCAGAGCTCGAAAGCTTGCAGATGTTCACGGTCTGAACGTTCTCATGACAACTCTGAAACAGGATCTCACATTACAAAAATCACTCATAAAGAAAGGGGCATGAGTGGAAACCATTTTCTCTTTCAGCTTTTTCATTTTTTCCTGCCCTCTTGGTGTTTTGTTACTGATTGTGAATTGTGAGATGCTCCCCAGCTATAAACAAATTCTAAGCTCTTTCCAAACAAACATACAATTAACTTATGGGGTGAGAAAAAAAAAAAAATATTTGAAAACAGTCACTTCTCCCTTTTCCCTTCCCTCTTGGGATCATTTCATTTCCTAACTGCTGCCTGGGAAGGAACACAACCATCCCAGAGCAGCCATATTCGTGTACTTCAGGCAAACAGAACGACCTCCATTTCTCTTAGTGCAGAATTTCTCATTTCAGGGTCACGTTGTCTGAGAAGTAAAAACGTTTTTATTCCCTTCTTCATCAAAACTGAATGTCTAAAGCAAATACACAGCTATTTTAACACCAAGTAGCTTGTCCAACCCTTTGTTTGGTGGCAATTTTGCAATTTATAAGCAACGTCCCAGTTATTCTATTATCTGATTTTACCCTGGCGAGTACTTCCACGTATTGTGCTATAAAATGCCTGCTGCTTGCAATCCTCATTGCTCTGGGTTGTTCTTTGTGACACTGAAACACTGCAGGTAATACACTGCAGCTTAACAACACATGCACCTTAAGCCTTTAAAAAGAAACAAAGCTCTGGTAACCTACTGACACCTGAGATGACACCTGAGCTCCAGGAGAGCCAACACCATCCCCTAACACAGCTCAGTGTCCCACCTCCCTTCAGCTCTCCCCTCCCTACTCCCAAAATGTTTCTGCCCTCCTGCCCCAGGCAGTGCTGCCACCCACCAGGTGCCCACACCAACACCCTGTGCTGATCTCCTCTCTGCCCATAATCCCTCTCCTCCTCCCAGGTCTGTGCCTGTGCTGCTCTTACCCCAATTCTCCTTCCTTACCTTTCCTATGCCCTTTCTCCTCGCTTCCAAGCTCCCTCTCACATCAGCCCCTGGCTTCACTCCTGGCACCAACACCTCCCCACACCAACACCCCCAAACCCCTCCTGTTGTCCTCCCCCCGGCCTCTCACAGCCTCCCACTCACCCTTTTCCTGGAGGACTCACCAAATCCCACACTCACAGTCCCCTGGGCCCCCACCTCCCACGCTGTCAAACCATCAGCGCTCCTCTCCCAGACCCATCTCCAAAACCAGGTGTGCGATGCCCCACGGCCCCCCCATAGCTGGAGCCCCCCAGGTG
>WBMW01000420.1:1083399-1109244 GCA_013396635.1 Penelope pileata | reverse complement strand
GGGGGGGCGGGTGGGGATGAGGAGGAGGCTCTGCCCCAGAGGGCGGTGGGCATGGCCCTGCTGCTGATCTCCTTGCCACAAACCGGGCTGTGCAGGGAGCAATCGAGGGCTCCGCACCCCACACGCACCCCGCTGTGACCTCGCTTCAGGTGACAGCGTGTTGCAAAGTGGCGTTTCCTTTTTTCCTCAAAAACCAGGTTGAACTTTGCTCGCTGTCGTTGGGCAGAGAAGATAAATACGCTGGGCCGTGACCCAGCTGCCCTGGGCCAGCGGGAAAGTGCTTTCGGTGGCCTCGCTGATACACAGGTTTGACGTACCCGTGTCCCCAGTCTGTGTGTCACACCACCCAGCCCCTCCTCGAATGCCGACAGCAAGCTGGCACCGTCTCCATCCCAAGCTCTTCCTGATTTTGGAGCCCAAGGACATGCTGTGAAACGAGTTTGCTAATGCACTGCCAGCGACAATGGACACAGAGCCCCGTCCCAGCCCCCTGTGTGACAGCAGCCTCTGAAAGGCTTCCCCAGGCTCCCCCTGCACCCAGCGCTCATGAAGGGAAGGGGAGATGTCCTAACAGCACGTCCCTGCTGTCCTTTCCCTACACTGAGACCCATCCTTTGCATTTGGGTCTTGTGTTGGCTCCCTCCATCTTCTCCTAGCCCCACAACCAGCCTGATGGCCATGGTCTGTCATCATGGAGGTGCTCCTCTGCCCCAAAAACATGACAAGGCCTCAGGGAAAGAGGAGAGTGGATGAGGATCTTCTCATGACAGAGATTGCTGCTGTTCTGCCCTGAAATCTTCTTACAGCCAACAAGAGAAGACTTCTCACACCACTAGTGCATTGCACTGGGCTGCTTTCTGCAGCCTTGCATTTTCCTGTGATGCAAAAGCAGATCAACAGCCCAAAGGCAGGTGTGGCTGACATCAAATTGAATCTGAGTGTGGGAGCCAAAAGGGCCAGTGGTGCCTTGGGATGCATCAGGCCCAGCGCTGCCGAGTGAGGGCAGGGATTGTCCCCTCTGCTCTGCCTGGTACAGCCTCACCTGGAGCACAGGGTGCAGGTTGGGCACCACAATGTAAGGACATAAAACTGTTAGAGAGCACCCAAAGGAGGGCTACAGAGATGGGGAAGGGTCTGGAAGGCAAGAGGTGTGAGGAGCGGCTGAGATCCCTTGGTTTGTTCGGCCCAGAGCAGAGGAGGCTGAGGGGATGCCTCATGGTGGCCTGCAGCTCCCTCATGGCGGCCTGCAGCTCCATCATGGTGGCCTGCAGCTCCCTCATGGCGGTCTGCAGCTCCATCATGGTGGCCTGCAGCCCCCTCATGGCGGCCCACAGCCCCCTCACAGGGAGGAGCCTCATGCTGCCGGAGCTCAGGGAGCGTTTGGACACTGCTTTCAGCCATAGGGTTTGGATTTTGGATTGTGCTGTGTGGAGCCAAGAGTTGGACTCCATGGTCCTTGTGGGTCCCTTCTAACTCAAGATATTCTGTAATTCTATGAAAACACCCAAAAGATGTCAGATTTCCTGGAGAAGGAGTGAAGGGGAAGCGGAAGAGGTGTCTGGCAGCATGGCTGCAGCGGACACAACGTCAGCTGCTGTTCCTGCTCCCCAATTTCCTGAGCTTCACTATCCCACTATTGTTCCACTTTTTGAAGGCTGCAAAAGCTGAATGAAATCCATAACAGCTGCCAAAGAAAGGAAGAGGAGTGCAGAGTGATGTGGAAAGGGGACAATCTGCTGTCATTGTTCCTTGGAGGGTTCTCCTGACCTAAATTTTGTCCAACAATAAAGCACAAAATCTGGGTAAAGTCTCTGTTTGCTTGGCCTGGATAGGACTCTCTCACTGTGCTTTCAGCTTCGGTAGCTCAACACTGGCGTCTGCCTATGGAAACAGCTGCCTTCGTGCCCTCTCCTGTGAATACCTTTTTATTTTTAGTAAATCCCTGCTGCACCAATGGAGAAAACAATGCTGGAAACACAGAAGCCAAAAATAGCGATTGTTTGACCCAAGATGTTCACCTGGAGGGATTCTTCATTCCTCCGTATAGGGAACACCTAAACTTTTCACCCCAAGCTTGTGGCTGCTCAGGAGTCTGGAGACTGCATCTCATTAAAAAAATAATTGCCTCTATCCCACGCTACTGGGATATCCCACGCCAAACGCTTCCCACCAAAATGTGTTTGCTGCTTGTTGTGTTGGCTTAGAGGCAGGTGGCTTGGATGTCCTCGTCCATGCTGGCCATGAGCCATCATGGATGACTTTCCAGGATGGTGGATGCTCTGTTTAGTAGTTGGAAGATGTCTCTGCATCCCTTGTGTTCAGCCAAGCAGAGGCAGCTCCAGAAACAAAGGTCAGAGCTCTGGCTCTGGTTCCCACTGTGGTGCCAGGCACAGCCGAGATGCAGCTGGTAGCTGGTGGCACTGACAACACGACTGTTACAAGTAACGACAAACAGAAAAGCTTTATGGCTTACACAAATCTCACAGTCAGCTTCCAGCCTCCTGTAAGCCAAGGGTACATCTTTCAGGGCTTTCAGTTTTATTTTACTTTGCTTTAGTTTATTTATTTGTTTAATCTCTACATGGCATCATGAATGCAGCAAGCCGGTCTCCCACTGTAACAGCACTTTTAAGGAAATAATGCAGACTTAGAGAAAAAAAAAAAAAGCATGCCATACTTCCATGGTAAACAAACAAGGCAATCACCTACTGTATTTTGTAAGAATCGTTTTTCCTCCCTTCCATTCACATTGACAAGATCCCATCCTTTATGGGATCCCATAAATGTTTCAGCAGAGTCCACCCTCCAGGCAGTGTCCCCAGAGCAGAGGATGTGTTCCTACCAAGAACAGATGCGCTGCCTCCAGAACTCTTAATGAAACATTTATGAATAGCACCAGCCAGGGACGGAACAAGGCTGTAATAAAAGTTTCCCACTTTTTTACCTCAGGAGGGAAAATTAAGTAACAAACAGCGATGGTGATAAATACTTCCTGCTCCATTTCTCCAATTTCTCCAGGCTAAAAGATCTTAGTTCTTAAGTCTTATTTTGGGGAGAGATTATCATTTCCTCTACCTTTGCGTTGCCGTTTTATTCTCATTGCAAAAAGCAGCCCCCAAGTCAACGAAAATAAAAAGGCAAGTTCATTCTTCAGCAAGATGAGAGCTGCGTGTTTATACCACCGGGAATCTGGCGCCGAGTGCCCACGAAGTACAGGGTGGAGATACAGGAGATGATGGAGACATGGCACACCGAGATCCTGCAAGCACAGGAAACGTGTCGCAAAAATAGCATTGCTGACCCTGGGTTACCTGGTGTTTTTTCTTACAGCTGCTGCTCGTTGTGCGTGAGGAGTTTAGCTAAGAGAGATACGAGGCTGAGGGTGGTTGTGAGCTGAAAGAGATTTATGGGATGTGCTGTTTCGTAGGATCATAGAATATCCTGTGTTGGACAGGACCCATAACCCCATGCAAGCATGAAAATCTGAATTTGGGGCTGTTGGTGATAAGTGCTGAAGTTGCTTATGATTTCTTCAACGGTGGTTGGAGCAGGGAAATGTTTACTGCTGGATGGGGGAAGCACTGTCCTGAAAATAACTGAGTGTCATGGCTTCATCATCCCAGCGTGGTCTGGGACATCTCCAGGTGCTACACTTCTTCATGAAAAGAGAAACACGTTTTTTTTAATCTGCCCATCTTCAGTTCCATGGTGCTATTCTGTCAGGCTCCGTGACATAAAATTCAGTTCTCATCTGCTTGCTCACGGTGTGACCCTGGACGTTAAAGGCAGCATTTTCAAAAGCTGTTTGGCAATGTCAGATTTACCGGTGTGGTATTTTTTCTGATGAAAACAGGAAATAATTGTCAGGAATTATTTGCTGGCTTCCTTCCTCTAACCCCTGGATGCTCTGGAAAGGCTCTGTGAGTGGAGAACAGTCTCAAAATGTCTTAGGATCACAGTGTTGTAAGGAAATTCAGGTTGGAAGGAATCTCAGGTCTCTATTCCAACCTCCTGCTCCAAGCAGCGTCAACCATGAGGTCAGACCAGGTTGCTGAGGGCTTTGTCCAATCTTGTCTTGAAAACCTCTAAGGATGGAGGCAGTGCAACCTCTCTGGGTTCTACAACCCCAAACCTCAAAGGTTTTCCTGGACCTGCTCCTTTCCAGGTGCCTGACCGCAGCCACCACCACCTCAGCACTACAGCTGTCCTCTCACGGAGTGGCCTCCACACCTGGAGGCAACCAACCCCACATCCATCTCTTTCCCTGCTTTTGACACAATTGTTCCAGCCTCCAATGCACCAAGGAAGCCAGGACCTGCTGTGCTCACTGTGTGGCCTCCCTGCACTCGTTGTCTCCAGGAACAGCTTCCCACCTCTCCCACCCCGCTTCCTCAGGGCTCAAATCCCTCCCCACACTGAGCTTCACCCTTCCAGGAGTCTCCTCTGAACGCTGCCTGAGGATACACTTCCTAAAATATGATTTAAGCCAACAGCATCAGATCCTACAGCTATCCAGCTTGCTCTCAAGTCTCTACCTGTCGGCCTCGGTCATCAGACCAGGGAGAGGCTGCAACTTCAGGCAATGTAATGCTTTCAGAGGCTGAATGTGTGAGTGAACAGCATCTCTGAGCCTCCCCATGCATGGCAGAGCTCCTCAGCTGGTGGTCCTGGAGAGCACAAAAGGTGCCTAAAGCAAGCAAATTCATCAGCGTGCTTGTATTCACTTTAACACCATTGCATCATATTGGAAAAATTTTCGCGGCTCTACAAAGATAGGAGAGAGCTGTGCTGTGTTGGTGCACATCTCTTAGTTTTCCTCTGCTAATTGGACTCCCAGGAGCTGCTTCTCTCTCTCTCTGACTGTTTCCCTCCCCTCCTGCCCTGCACTTTTCCTCCAAAACAGCCAGAATTTCTCCTTATCCTGCATTTCCACTCTTGGACTCCGTGTTTCCAGCTTGCAACTGTTTCTGGCTCAGCGAGGCTGTGAGCTGGCAAGGCCAGGGATGTCAGGAAGGGAAAATCCACCTCATCATCCACCTTCTCGTCTCCTTTTGCCAACATTTCATATAACTGATGTATTCCTGCTGCCAATGCCAACATCTTCGGTGGCTTCCTACCCACCTCCATGCTCAGTCCAGTGCTGTCCCTTTCCCTTTGAGGAGGAAACAACAAATGGTGCAGTGCTAATGGGGACCTGACTCCTTAACCTCTTTCTTCCCTTCTTCTACAAAGAAGGACTTTTGTACCCTCAGACCCTCCCATCACTAATTTCCAGCCTGCAGTCTCCATCTCCTTTCCATCTCCTTTCAGACCCCTTGTATGACAAGTTCAGATCACAGCCATGTTCCCCTCTGGTTTCCCAGCTCTCTGTGAAGCAGCACCAAGCTCTCTGCTTGTCAGCAGCTGGGACCAGGGGAAGGAAACAGCGATGACATCATTTGGAAAGTTAATTTTTTCTGATTTGGCTTGCTCAGCGGGAAGCCAGGGGGCTGATCAGCAAACACCGAGCGGCGATTGCCATCACCCTCTGTGATAAATGGCACATTCTCAGAGCACATCATCCGTGAAAGCACAGGTGATAATGAAAGCCAGCAGCAGGCTTTCTCTTCCAACCTGACTCGGTGTGCAGGAGGACGGTCGAGCCTGCAGCCCCATTCCATGGTGGGGCCTTGGGAACCAGTGAGGGTCCCGTGGTTGGGACAAAGCCAGCAGCCAAGGCCGTGCACCGGGCTCAGCTCCCAGGTTTTGTTGAGTGATGTATGGGACTGAACGCATTGTACCCCCTGAGCTGTTTATTCACAGATTTGATGTTCGGCACGGATCCTTGTGATCAACGGGGCTCAACCGCGCGCTCAGCAAGCGTCTCTGCGTGTCGGCATTCAGCGCTCGTGAGCCACAGCATCCCACTGTTACCAAGACAAATCGGAGGAACACGGCTCATTTTACAGCCTGCTCTAGCTGGGTCAGCTGTGAAAACACCAGGAGAAGGATCCTTTGCAAATTAAAGACTTGGTTCCAGAGATTTCGAAGGGGATGCATGGGGGAAAATGTATTTGGTCAGTGTGCTGCCCTTTGGCATAGGGCATTTTTGCATCTACAAGCAAGAACAAAACCACTCAACTGAAAAACAACAAGCAGAGCCTAAAATCCAGCCTTGGGGAAAAAAGGCTTTCCTGTTCTGAGCTATTCTTGTGAAATATGCAGCACACGGGTGTAACCAGCCATAAATCTTGATTTACTAATAAGCTCTTCTCTCCCTACCTCTAGGACAGTTGCAGCTGGAAAGTGAAACTCTACAGCATGTTGTGTAAAAAGCTGGGAAAATCTCCACCAGAAGTCAGAGCTGGTTGGCAGGCTTCAGAAAAACTCTACTCCAACCCTAGTGAGCAACTTTTCAGCTTCTCATGAGCTAAGCAGTCTTAGGAGACTTAGGGGAAAGCATCTGGAAGCATGACCCAGTCATGAAGAGCCTATGGGGAAGACACGGCATTGGTGTTGAGCACAGCCAGCTGCTGGGATTCCCTATAGGATGTGCTTTGGCCACAGGTCTCAGGCAATAATGGCTTAAAATCTGTCTTTTGGCCCCAAATCTGCTTTTTGGCTGATCTGTGCTGCAGGACTCTCTGTGCTGAATGCTGAGTGTTGGAGGGGTTGGGCTGGAGCCGACTTCTCCATGAGTTAAGCACCTTCAGGTCTTGCATCACCCCCAGCCTCTTCCAGCGCTGGTTTCCTTCCAAAACGACCCAGGGGAGAGCAGCTGCTCCGCACTGCCCTTGGGGTTTGCATGGCGTGGGGAGCAGCTGGGGCTCAGGGTGTGGAATCCCAACAGCATCAGTAGGAGGGTAAAGGGGAAAGGGTGAGAAGTGGGGGATTTGCGGATTGCTGAGCTGAGGGGGAGCACTGGGATTTGGTGTGCGGGGCTGCAGGACTGAGCTTCAGCTCTGCTTTGTCTCAAACTTCACTTACATCAACCTAAAGAATTGTTCAGTGTAAATACATTACACTACAGCAGCACCAGCCTCCTCTAAAGGACCATGATTTACTGCCTGCTGTCTACCCAAGGCTGATTTGCCAGCAAGGGGAGCAGGAACCAAATTTCTCAGCGGGTATCTGCGAAGTGCTGGATACAATAGTGCAGTATCTCAGTGGGGATCCCATAGGCACTGATTTATTTATTATAATTAACAGCAATAATACCAATACAGCAGCAGAGAGATTAAAACACCCAGTGCACAGGCAGTAAAACCTCCCCAGAGCTCGGTCAGCTCGCAGACACCGCAGATGGGCTGGCTGCCATGTGATGCCACCAGTTCTTTTTCACACACAGCGACGTCTTTTCCTCTTTCACCCCAAACACAGCCACCGTCTTCATCGCCCACAAACGATCTGAGAGGAGTTAAATCCCACGGAGCAAATGCGCTTTTTGCTGTCACCCGAGGTCACCGTGTTTGACTGGCGGCTGCTTTGCCCGTTCCCCGAGAAACGCGACCGGGCAGCCTCTTCCCAAGGGTTTTCCCAGCGCTTTGGCTCACCCTCGCCAGCTTTTCCGTGGGGAAGGAGCATTGTGAGCCCTTTCCTGGCAGCCATGCGTGACACCCGGTAGCAGCAGCTGGGTTATTGATGTGGCTCTGCTCGTCAGCTGGCGGCACAATGCACAAAATGGTCCCCGGGAGCTGCTCGCGGAGCACGCAGGCAAAACTGGAATTGAAATTTCGTTTGAGCAACAGCTCTGCGTGCCTCTGAATAGTAATACTAATAAGAAATCTTTAAAAAATTCACGTACTTTTCTACACAGCTTCTTCCAAGCCTCATTCAAAGGGAGAGTGTGGTGAATCAACAGCAGCTACTGCAATCTTTCCTCGTGTAAAAGCTTGCATTCCCACTGATATTTTAAATGAAAACAGAAAATACATCTAAAATACATCTATCGACTCTATTCCCCACCGTCCGATGCTGCTGTATCTGAGCTGACACGTGCCAGCATGTGGCCACCAGCTGAAAGTCCCCCAAAACCCAGTATAAAGCCTTTCCTATCGCTCTGAGCACCCTGATGGAGCTGCAGGTGTTCATTGCGGGGAAGCTGATCTAGGTGACCTTTACAGGTCCCTTCCAACTCCAAGGATTCTGTGATTCTGCTCAAGGCTTGAGGCTGCCTCTGCAACACTGAGCATGCAGGGGATATTTGGGATGTCACAGTGCCCATCTGGGTCACCCTCATCAACCTTGGGGCAAAACCTGGCCAAGACGACGTGGGCATGTCAAAGTGGGGCTGGGAGGATGGAAAGAAAGGAGGAGGATGCTGACTTGCAGCATCACAGATATACCTTCATGTGCATCACAAAGCAAAATCCATCACTGCAAACTAATGAGAGCACAGCAGAGGCCTGAGAGCCTTGCAAAAAGCTCCGGCTGCTCAGAGGGGCCGGTAACAGCTTTTAGGTGGAAGAGTGCCCAGTGTGCAGCATTTTGCTGTTGGTCCCCTATGGTTTGCTCTCCTGAATCAAAATCAGTGTTTTTCCAGCTTCTGGGGCAGTTTGGCTGCCAATTTGCCTGGTGATAAAGCTTCTCGCCAATAGCCCTGGGCAGGCAGCACAGGAGGGAGATTTTGTCTAAGCCTGTGTAATAAGCAAAGAAAACGTCTTGGTCTTATTGAACAGTGCTTTTTCTTGATTTTTTTCTCCTTTTCACTCACAAGAGCCATTTGTGTTCAGCTTCCCCCCAAATAATGCTGCCCATCTTGGCTGTTAGCAGCACCACGAAGCTGGTCGTCACCCCAGAAGCCACGACATTGCTGTGGGTCCCCAAAGAGGGATAAATACCTGTGCACGCCGCGGTCCAGGTGAGATTCCCCAAAAAGGAGCAAATTGGCATAAAACAGCATCCGAGTGTGAGCCCCAAGGGCTTTGCTGCGAGCCACAAGCGTGCAGCGGGGGCTGCAAGAAACATATGGGGACAGAAAGGCAACCTCCAGTGTCATTAGCTGGGAAAATAAATAAACCATAGGTGTCTCGCCTCCATTGTCTGGTTTTATATCTGGAACTAATTTTGTCATCATGCTGATGAGTGACGAGATAATTGCCGCAGCTGCGCTATTCAGCCCCATCCAAAGAAACCCTTTCTCCATTAATTCAGGCGGTGATTACACACCCCGAGCCAAATTTCTCCTGCATGTAACCCCATTAAGGCAGCGCCTTTACCCTGGGGATGGGCTCAGCCCTCTGTGTTCATACAGCGCGTTCACGTTTCTTTGTTCTCCGGGAGACAAAGGAAGGGCTTTTTTCCTATATAGAAAACCCAAAGGAAACCTGCTGCCTTCCTGCACAAGAGACACTTCAGATGCAATCAGAGACAATGAGAAATGAGGTATTCTTGCCCCAGAGACAGCGAGCTGGGCGGATTTTCAAAACGCATTCAAAATGTTTTCTGGGGAGAGAGGGGAAGGAGGAGGAGTGGTGGGGATGCGGTGCGTAAAGGAGAAAAAAGATAAAAAGGAGGGAGGGTGGGTGAAGGCCCCTGGGCTAATCGCTGCGACAGCATCTGCGATGTCTGCAAAACCCTCGTGGTGGGCTCTTGGCTTTCTTACGTGCTTGGGTGGTGCTGCTCCGCTGGGAACGTAACAAAGCAAGAGCAAGGTGGGGGGATTACATCAAGTGAAGTTGCATCGGTGACCGTTTTCCGAAAGGTAAAATAAGAATTAGAGAAAATGAGATGGAGTATTGGATTGGGAGCGTCTGCAAAATGCTCGTGGGGTTAGTGTGGGTGCAATTCCTGTTCAGCCAGCGCAATGATAGTCACAATTCGCTGGCTAAAAGGAGCTAAAATGTGGATACAGAGCGGTGTCCTGCACTGAGAGCACAGAACTGACATTGTCCCGTTGGCAGGGATGAGGAATCTCCCGGCTTTGACCTTGACATTCACCTCGTCTGCCTTCTCCCTTATTTTACCCAGAGCTTTTCATCCAGGCTTCCCCTGGCTTGGTCCTTGAAGGAGAACAATAGGAAGCGAGCTGCCCAGTTAAGCAGCAATTTATAGCTGTCGCCCACCTCTGAAACAAAGCAGCTTGGGTTTTCCACGGCCTCCTGGCAACGCTGATTTCAAGCAAAGCGCCTTCTTTGCAGCCCATTAAATGCCGTTGGTTTCAGCAGCACAGGCGCATGCAAGGCACGGACCCAGGCACCTCCAAAGGTAAACAACACAAACCTTGCAAATTCTATTTTTTTCATCAAATTGTAGAATCATTAAGGTTGGAAAAGAGCTCTCAGATCCCCAATCCAACCCCAACCCATCCCACCATGCCACTGAGCCATGTCCCCAAGTGCCACGTGTCCATGGGTCTGGAGCACCTCCAGGGATGGGGACTCCACCACTCCCTGGGCAGCTGTGCCAGTGCCTGACCACTCTTTGCTTCTAGGGATGTTCTTACAATCAGGTGGCTCACTGCAGACAGTTTTTATTGTTGGCCAAGGGAGTGCAGGGTTGGGTGAAGCCAGGTGAGTGAGGAAGGACAATGCTCGTGTTTCTGATACTCATTGCAGAGGACCTACCTCTGCCCAGTCTCCATCAGGACTCTGCGTTCATTTTCACTGCAAATTCCAGCATTATTTCCCCTTCCATGACAGTGACAGTGTCTTTGTCACATGACAGTGTCACATGACAGTGACAGATGACAGTGTCTTTGGAATCTGGGTTGAAATTCTAACTCAGCACAAAACCTAAACAACCCCAAATAGGCTATGGAACAGGAAACCCACAAAATGTGCCTTCAGATAACAGCTTGGCAAAGAGGATGTTCACTGTGGAACTCATTTTGGTTTTGAAACACGCCTTACACTTACCTCTGTGTCATCTCCATGGGCGGTAGTGCCATCCCAAGCCACCATGTGATCAATAGAGCCAAGCAGGATTTACTTCAACCACATCATTGCAACTGGTCTTCTCCATGAAGGAGCGAGCATCATGTCCGTGTCTCTATGGGAGCTTTAGGATGAGTTGGCTACAGCAAGTGAGGTTGCCTGGGGTAAAATCATACATTGACTCCAGAGACCCTTTCAGTTTTCAGGTCGGAAGCTCTGGCTTTGCTGTGCCAGCCTGGAAGGAGCCTTTGCCATTTCTGGTTGAGTTAACTTTGCTGTCATGGGTTTAAGGGATGAACCAGAACTACAACACACTGGAAGATCTCTCTGCTTTCACCCATGGCCAAGCCGAGCTCAGGCAGCAGAGAGGGGCTATGGGGTCTGAGTTTTCACCCCTAACTTCTTGTTTTAGGGCAAAAGCCATGAAATCACCACACCTCGCTTATCTATATTGCAAGAATGACGTGGCAACCTTCGTAAAGCTCTTGACGTAGATGGTTTGAAACTATCCAAGGGCATGTTGAGATTGCATCATAAATCTTCCCATAATCAGCCACTAACAGGATCTCCTGGCTCCTCAAAAACAACCAGCATGGACAAGGATTTTCTTAGGAAGAAGTCCCAAGAGAAACCCAAGGAGAATGGCCACAGAGCTGGGCTAGAGGTGAGGACAACCTGGTGGCACGATGGGGCACACGAGAGCAGCTACAGCAGACGTTTTGCAGGAGCAGATTGTCCTGGGCTGGCTGTTTCTCCATAAAACAGGAATTTTGAAGTTGGTGAGTGGGCACTTGTTGATCTGAAGAACCTTCAGCCAAAGCATAAGGAAGGGCAGTGATTCACCAGGAGGAGCCCTGGGCACCCACTGCCCATGCAAGGCCCTGCCTGGCCGCTGGGTTTTTTCCCCAGGTGCTGCTATGGGGACCTTGGGCTACAAAAGACTTCATTGTTATTAACTTAAATCTTGTTATTGACTTAACTATATGTCATTATTGCTAACGTAAATAACACCTCAAAAATATTCTCACATCTGAGAAAACTTTGTCTGCATGGGGAGTTGAGAATTGCACTGGGTTTTCCTTCCACTTTCTGACTTCACAAAACAGAGAGGCAGTCAGGCTCCTGGTGGCTGAGAACAGCAACAGCGGAGGCTGGCCCGAGCTTGCTATCAAATAGCCTAAAATATCTGAGGCTGGATGTGTGGCGGGTGGGAAATGGCTCTTATGGGTCTCCAGTGGCCCCGTGCCTCTTGCCTGTGCTGAGGGGTAAAATTGCTCCAGCTCCTCCCTTTGCAGGCACCAGGAGGCAGCAAACGCACAGTAAAAGTGCAGAGCTGACTCTGAAATAGCCTGGCTGTTGCTTTGCCTCCTGTCGCTATTGCATAGTAGAGGAAGTAGCAAAATATGCTCTGTTCCTGTGTTTAACTGCAGCAGCTCCTTCCCTGCAAACCCTCAAAGCTGTGCTGGCTCACAGCAGCCCTCAATCTCTGAGCAGAACGTGGCATCGCTTCCACCTGCAGTGGGATGCAGCCCGACCCCGACAGGAGCCCTGCAGCACAGAGCCAGGGCTGGAAACTGCAGGGAAGTCATCACCCTCCTGGCTTCTGCGTGGCTGTGACGCTCACTTTGGGGACTTTTCTACAGCAGTGGGTGTTGTGCCTTAAAAATCAGTGATGTGGTTTAATTTGTAATCTGCTGTTTACTCCTGGGAGTGTAAGATTGGCTGTGCTGGATGGGGGAGATCCCTTGAGCCAGTGCCCATCTCTGCAATGGGCACACACAAGGTGCCCTGGTCATAGAATCATGGAATCATTCAGGTTGGAAAAGCCCTCTCAGATCCCCAAGCCCAACCCCAGCCCACCCCACCATGCCCACTGAGCCATGTCCCCAGGTGAAAGCATTTTTCCTGCATGCTCCCCATGCCAAACCATCACCCAGTTACAGTGCAAAGGCAAAAGGGTGCACCTAACCCAGGATGGGAAAACAGAGAGAGAATGCCATGGATGAGGGCATGCCCACCTGCAACAGAGTGAACATGCTTGCACCACCAGGTAAAATTCTTCAAAACTTCCTCAGAAAGGATCTACAGTCATCTGTGGTTTTACTGCTTCCCCAATGGCTTCATATTTTGTCGCACCCTATTTTGCCAATCTTGGGGATGAGAAGGTTGGGACAGATTCTTTAGGGCCCTCCTCTGGTGCATTGAGTCCTGACATTTGGTGCTGGAATCAAGAGATACAGCTAAGCCAGGAGATACAACAGGAAATGCAACGTGTACGGCAAAATTCATCATGGTGGCATGGTGGCCATCCTCTCCAGAAAGGGTCAAGTTGGCTTGCTGTCAGCATGCAGACCCTCAAGAGGAACAGACAGATGTTATTCAGCTCTGAATGTCTAGAAAAGTGGGGCGGGACAGACATGAATCGATGCTTGCTGTATTTCTGAGGATGAAACAGCTTGCTATGGGTAAGGGAAAGAAAGAAGTGTGAAAGCCACGTGGTGGAACTCCCTGAATTTTCAGGCAGGCATTGCTGTAAGCTCAACTTGATTTCCAAGGTTGGTCTGAATGACCATTGGCATCCAGGACGTACTAAAGGAGGTGGCTACACTGAGCCTGGCTTTCTGTTTATTTTGGGTGCGTATTTCAGGAGGCTTTCTCCTGTGGAGGTGCCATACAGCAGTGCCTCCTGCCATGGGTTCTCCTCCTCCACAGCTCTTGCACTCCAGGCCCAGGTGCTCTGGGAGACATTTGGGATGGGGATGGAGACTGCAGCCAAAGCAGCACCTCCACCCAGCACAAGCAGGCATGAACCTGGAGGAGGAGCTGCACATGGGGTTTCTGTTGGGAAGAACCCATCACTCCATCACGACTTGTGGGACCGCTCCTTCACGCCGTGCTCAGTACCAAGGTGAGTCTGAACACATCGTTTGTGATCACCACCCAGAGGTTTCTTTTTTTCTGCAGGATGATCTGACTCAGGTCCAGCCCCTCTCTGAAGCGTGTGCAATGGATACACACCTGGGATGTTTGGGTGTTTGCAGTTCTGCTGTCTCAGTGCCAGCAGCTGGAGGTTTGCTCTGCTCTGCATCGAGCTCCTTCCCCATCTCTCTCTCCAGGGAGGAACAGCGAACAACTTGGTAAAACACAAAATGAACTAAACAGCACTGCTGTGACATATTGCTTGTTCCTCTGTTTGCTGTTCGACCTCACTTGGGACCTTGAGTGATGCCAGCAGTGAGCAGAAGGGTTGGAATAACACTCCTTCCCCCAGCTCCTTGCAGCACGAGCAAAAGCCCTCAGACCCCAATCCCCTTTTTTGTGTTTCTTTTTTTTCCTAATTTATATCCTCTCTCCCCATGAAAATGATCATGCTCCACCCAGGAGCTGGACAGGGCTCTGGGGATCCCATCAGCATGGCTGACTCCACAGCCACAGGTAAGTGGGACAGAAACGTGCAAACTCCTTAAGATTCTGCCCAAATTCTCCCATGGCATAATTCAGCCTGTCGGCGCGGGGGAACACGAGTTTCACTCCCTTGATGAATGCCTTAGATCGTCTGCAAACTAAACAGATGCTGTGCTGGATAAAGACACCCATAACTCACTCCTTTTAGTGCACTGGATGACATCCGTAGTGCAGCCAGGGAGGAGGAAATTGGAGACACCGTACGCTGCTCTGGGAGGGGCTGCCCCAGTATTGATGCTGGATATTGCGTCTAGGAAAAGAAGTTAATATGCACCCAAGCTGCCAGACCCATGACTTTGTTTATTATTATTATTTTTAAGTATTTCAGCCCTATTTCCAAAGCGCAACATCTTGCTGCAATAAACCACTACAAGAGGCTGAACTGAAAACTAAAGGCTCGCTGAAGAGCGACTCGTACTCACAGCTATTGCTGATGTCACTGAGGTCCTTGCAGTGTGCTGGGTTTGTCTTCCTAGCACGGATGTGGCACAGATGCTCATATCCCCACCTTACAGAGCTGGCTCCAAGGTGTTTGAAATAAATAAACCCGGTATTTAAGTGTCAGCCCACAGATTCCCTTGGAAATTTTGCACTCAGATGCTTCAGGGGTTAGCCCCAGGTGCCCTGCTGCAGCTGGGTGGAACTGAGCTTTTGCTGCCAGACTAATTGGAGGCTAAAATCACCTGTGCCAGAACTGTACCTCTGCAGGAGCTTTGCAGGGATCGAAAATCCAATTTCAAGTTATTCAACCGCTGTAAAGCCTTTAATGCTTGCAAAATTCAAGTTAAAAAAAAAAAAGAAAAAAAAGAAAAAAAAAAAAAAAAAAAAAAAAACTAAGAACAACATGCCATCAGCATCTTTACTGGCATAACAGGATAAACAAATGCAGCAAGGTAATGCAATCGGGTTCATGTCTGGCAGCCCACAGAGCACTGCATGCCAAGAAGACTCAGAAGCTCACTTCTGGCATCGTTCTCCTACCGTTCCTTTGGGATAAAAGAAGCTTTTCCCCATCCTCAAGTTGTGAGCTGTGGCACAGCTGCACGGGCAGGACGTGCAGGGAATGGCATGGAGCTGTCTGGGGAGGGTGAGGAGAAGGCTCTGCCCCAGAGGGGTGGGCATGGCACTGCTGCCCAGGGCAGTGGGCACGGCCCCACGCTGCCGGAGCTCAGGGAGCATTGGGACACCGCTCTCAGCCATTGGGGTTGGGTTTGGGTGGAGCTGTGTGGAGCCAGGAGCTGGGCTCGGTGATCCTTGTGGAGCTCTGCATCTCTCCTTCTCTCTATGGTTGGGTTGAACCTGCCTGGTGGCTGTTCCAAGCTACCTTGGTGACTCCTGCACCCACCTCCAGAGCAGATTGCAGAGCATCCTCTTGGAGCAGGAGGGGCTGGGCTGCTTCCCTCCACTTGGGACTGAGGACAGTTCAGAACTCATTTGTTCCCCACTTTGGTTCTGCCATGTCCCACAGCACTCCACAGACCACAAGGAACTGAGACTTGGGTCTCCTGTCTCCGCTAACTGCACCGACCACAGCCTTGTCAGGAAGCACGAGCACCTGAACAGCGAACAGCCCATCACTGCGTGGCACAATGCTCAGCTGGGATCCTCAGAATGAACTGGGGATCGGGTCCTACCCACAGCTGCCACCTGACAGCTGAACTCAGAGTGGGAGCCTCAAATGTTGGAGCCATTCTTATGAGACAGGCACCTCTCTGGTCCAGAACCCCAGTGCCATGAAGCCCTGCAGGACCGACAGCTGCCATTCCAGCAGGGAGGAACCTACAACAGCCTCAGCACAACACGAGCTCCAGGAATCCCACCCCACACCACCCTGCTGCACGTCCACATCCCACCTGTGAGTCTTTTTAGCCTCATCACGATGATTCATGAAGACAAACATCTCGGCCCTGTTGCCTCTCGCATGCTCCTCAGGCACCTCTGATTCCTATCTCACCCCCCGGTGCCTGACAAACTCTGTGTGCTCTTTGAAGTTTGGTGGTAGGCAGAAATATCAGCCCTATCTTCATCTTCTGCAGATCCTTGGACCCTGAAGAAAGGTTTGGTCTCTGCTGGACAGGCAGTGAGGGGATTCACTGTAACCTTTTCGTCCTGCAGGCTCAGACAGATTTTCTGCTTGGCCTTTGTAACCTGTCCACGCATTTCCCTTTTCCTCTGCTGCCAGGACCTGCACACAGCTACACCCAGGCTGCTGTAAGCACTGCTCAGAGCTGCCAAAACCAAAGCAGGCTTCCTCGAGGAAAAACAAAAGTCATTAAAATTAATAATAACCTGCCAGGAACTCATGATACAGTGAATAAGCATTTTAAATCAGATCTCACTACGCTCTCTGCAGCCTGGCCTCGGAGGGCTGGAAGCTGGAAGAAACAAGTTTCAAATAATTGTGTGTTCATGCTTGGATTTTAATTATATCCACATGCAGACACCATTTGACATTTTATGAGCATTTCTCTTAAAGGCATGAGTTTGGGATAACCACAAAATCCAAGGGAGGCAGCGAGTGAATTATGCACTTTACTCCAGCAAAGCTTAATTACACTTCTTTATTTCACATGCATGTGTTTAATGCTCTTTACCCATCCATCCATCTATCCATCCATCCAGGCATAAATTATGTTTCCCTCCAGCCTAGTAAATCCTGCATAAAGGCAACAGGAGGAAAAAGCCAGCCCTGAATTGCAGGGTCTGTAAGGAGCTCCCAGGCAGCTGCTCTGTAAATCACAAGGCTTGCATGATCCTATAAATCACGATCCTAAATAGGGTCAGAGGCTGCACGTGCTACACAAAGCAGTGCCCAGTCCTGCTAGGATTGCTGGGTCCCGTGGGAAGAAAGCCAGCATCTCTCCCCACAACAAGCTGCAAATTACTGCCAAGTCCTTGTCTCCCAGGAGCCCAGCACTGAACAGAATAAATCCCGGTGTTTTGGGGATTCTGCTCTCACCTGACCTGGACGCCTGTCTCTAGAGGATGAAGAAAAAGAGTTGCACAGCCAGCTTCAATACCTTATAATGGCTCCACTTGGGAGCTGCTCAGAGGTTTGCCATCTGAGAAGCAATCCCAGTGGAGAGAGGAGTGCAGGGGAAGGGGGTCAGCCATGCAGAAGAGAAGTACTTTATCCACATTTCTGAGTTCCAATAACTACCCAGAGCCACAGACTGTAATTAGTCCCCATGCTAGGAAACGCCATCCAAGAGTCTCAGCATCCTTGACGAGCAGCACATCACAGCTATACGGCCCCCTCGTCTGTCAGACAGGAATTCCTTGGCTCATTTGAATCCAAGGAAACAGGGAAGTTGCAAGATTAGCCCAACTTCATCGCTATTTGTTGCAAACAGATCATGTTCCTGCTGTGGACACATCCCTGCAACTCTCAGTCAAGCCACGTCGTGTTTGTTTTTTTTTTTTAGAAAAAGGTTAATAGCATCTCAGTCAAGCTTTCATGCCAAATTCTTGATGATAGGAGATGATGTGCTTTGGTTTCTTTATAACAAAGCTCTGGGCCTCTTCTGACGTGAGCAGAAAGCAGCTGGCTTCTTACAGGCCCTTAAAACACCACCACCAAACTCAAAGCCTCAAACTCAACTCAAACTCAAGCCCTCCTTGTCTTGAGGGACATCAACAACATCTCTCAGAGCATTTCACAAGAAGGCAACCCCAAAGAACAGTAGAAATGACCACTGTGTAGGAATTCACTCCATCAGCAGCGTTTTCAAAACCACCTCCCTAAATGGTGAACATGCAGCCTCTTCCAGGAAAAGGTAGAATTGGATAACCAGCCAAAAAAAAAAAAAACAGCCACAGTGAAGACTGCCAAGCCCAAATGAACCCACAAGTGAAATTTGTATCAAAGGTTTTCAGTATCAGGAGTCTAAATTTAACCTCTTAAATCAGCAAAATGGAGTCCTGGTGGTTTTCTGGGCTGGGATTTGATATTTCTCACTAACTTCAGCCAGGCTCAGGTTATTCCAACAGTGCTAATCATGGGGCTGTGCCAGTGGGTGAGAGGAGGAGGAAGGAGGGTGGCACACAGACCTCTTCCCAGCAGGGCGATGCATCACTCATGGCAAACACCATGCTGTGAATGTCAACAGCACGGTCGAGTGGATGGGTATTTTACAAGACAAGAATTGCATTCAAGAAGAAAACCACCAGAAACAAGCAGGTTTTTAAGGAGAAAGAGTTTAGCAAAGTATGGGGAAGAAGGAGAGGGTGCTTACCCAACCTGTGTCACCCATGAAGAGAAAGGTCAGCGCGTGATCCAGAACCCACTGGAGGTGGCCAGCTGTTACAAACACGAATAGTCCCCAAGGTTTTGGGTGATGAGATGCCTTCAGGTCCCTCTGATCAGCCTGGGTTTTGGCATTCCATGGCTACTTGCTTCTTTAAGCAGAAAGGGAGAACAAACCACGATGGGCTGCGCTTCGTCGTTGCCAGTGGGGACAGCTGGAGCCAATCTAATGGGATGGAGGAGAAGAACAGAGCAGGGAGGAATTTTAGGAGCTGCCTCTTTACCAAATGTGCTACAGGACCAGATGAGAAAAGAATAAAATGATTCAAATCGCCCTGGAAGGTTGGAGAACTTTTTGGAACTTCTTGTTCTAAAGAAGGATGGATCGTTTGCCTTGACTCAGCCCTGGACCTTATGGGAATGGAGCACGCTGCCTCGAACCACGCATCCCACACTGCCAGTGCCTACGGCTCTGCGAGATGCTCTGGTAGCTTTGGAGACAGGTAGCTCCTACGAGGCTGAAAGCACTGGTAAACTGGGACAGCAGCTGCGCTGCCAGGACCTAAGCTTCAGAGCAAGAATAAACCCAAACAGAGCATGAGGGAGGGAGCTGGAATGGAAAAACAACTTTTTCTGGCTTGCAAATGCTTGTAGATGTCTTACAAACAACACCCTGCCTCCTGCGAGTTTATTTCTTATCAATTTCAGATGGAAACTTTCCCCTCGGCACCTTTTATTCCCTTTGCTCCCTCCCATCCCTTGAAGCCTTTCATAATATTGTGCTGGATTTGTGGCACCTTGCTCACTGCGGTCCAAGGAGTTTGAGTGAGCGTGCAGTTCCCGGGCAGATTTACCGAGGACCAGCAATTTATCATCCCCCTCACTCTTACAAAATGCAGAGAAATCCACCCTCTGGTCAGGGTAATTTGTGGCCTTTTATGTTGCATTTTAGAATGTGTCATTCTGTGTATTTTGCAGGAGCAAGTGCAATTTGAAAGCAGCATTAAATAATAAATCGCCCTAAATAACAGCTCTGCTGATACCACTAAGGGCTAGAAACCCTGTCCTCTTCGGCTGGAAGTAAAATATAGCATGGTTTACTTCTGGATATTTTAAGCATGCATCAGCAAAACATCTGGAAGTTTAACTTAGGGATTAAATAACCCTCTGTGCATCTTTTAGGGTGATAGTTCTGAAGAGTTATTGTTTTGGTAAATAACCCACAGACACAAAATAATATTACATAAATAAACATGCTTAATCTTTCTTTCCTGCTTTTTTTATGCCTCTTCACGAGCTGGCATCTGCAAAAGCTGAAGTGCATGTTTTTATACTCCCATTAATAACAGGGCATAAACCATACAGGAAAATAAAACCCCGGTACCTGCTGGGTATGGAGGGACTGATGCCAGGGTGAAATGTGGCTTGATTTATGCACGCTGAGATTTTGGTGTGGACAGGTTAGTCAGATGGATAACAGCTCACTGGAATGAGGGGAGCTGGAGATTTCATGCTCTGCACATGAGAGCTGAGGGTTGTTCTGCTCGTATTTCTCAGATGCTCTAAGGATTCTACGATTCTGTGCTTTCTGGCGTTGTCCCACTGCTGTTGGATAAATGGGAGGGGTTCACATCACCTCCTGACACGTACCAGCCTCCAACCTGCCAAGGATGCTCAGGTTGTGATCATAAAAAGAAAACACAGGAAAACAGCAAAAGAACTCTGAAACGAAAGTAATTTTTTTTTTTTTTTCAATTTTATTTACATTCATACAGGCCAAACAAAGCTGTCTGGCTAAGAGCATGCAGGTGAAGATCCATCACAGATCCACTGCCATCAGCTGATGATGTTGAAATGCACTTTGGATGATGACAGCAGCGAGATGAGTAGCACATAAATAACGATGTACCCTACCATCAATAACCCGCAGGAAGCCCTGCTTCCCCACCTCTGCGGGAGCAGCAAGAGGAGAGCTGCACTGCCAGCAAGAATCAAACCAAAGAACTGGGGAGACTGGTCTGGCTGCTGGGTGGCCCAGCAGATGCCATCCCTGGCCGTTGTCCAGGGACAGATTTGTTTGTAAGGTGGGTTGGGGTGAGGAGTGCATGGCCAAGAGGTGTGGGGTGAGGTCTATGGCCCTCGTGGCTCCTCTCCCCCGTCCAGAGTAAATTACAGGGCTTCCCATGAGGCCAGCTGGTGGCTGTTATGGAGAACAAGTCTTGGCAGCTTCCCAGCTTAGGGTGACGTGCAACCACGTTGTCAGGGAACCACGGGAAAACTGAAACGAGTCATGAGGTGTGGACTTGAACGTTGGTGTTTGGGATCTTCACTTATTTCCAAGCAAAATGGAGTGGGTTTGCTTATTCTTTTTAGGTTTTGGCTGAATTTCTGATTTCTTTTCATGATGGAGAGCTACTGAACGCACCTTCTGCTTCTCTGAGGGTGCTGGAGAAAAGGGATGAGGGACGGGTGGGGAGCCCTAAGATGGAACCGCCAAGATGCTTCAAGGCACAGAGGCAGAAGGACACACACGAGGTGTGGGCACTTCTGCAATGCCTTTAAGTCCCAGCTCCTAGGCACCACTTAGCTGAAAATATTCAGTGTTTATGGCATTGTTCCTAATGTATTTGTCCCTTAATGCATGTTTTTTGTCCATATGGAGCAACAGCTTCAATTCCTTCCTTTGATCCAACGCAACCAGAAATCCCTGGCCACTTCCCCAGCCACATTTCTGAGGTGCCTCCCTAGAACTGATTTTCCCATGACCATCACGATGAGAGATCCCTGGCCTTCCTCCCTGTGCAAGAATACCTCTAAGAAAGCCATCTGTCTTTTTAATTTCCTTTGATGCCAGCACCACAGATATCTTTTTCTCTGAGATCAATATCTAAATGGCTGTCTGATTATTACAGCTTCGCAATTCTACGGCTGGAGGTCACCTCCAGGCTTGTTCATAAATAAATCATAAAATGTTATCATTTATATAATGTCAACAGTGTAATACGTGCAACGTAAGGCAAATTCACCGTGGCAGCCAACTTCCAGTCTGTTTTCTTCCTGTAGATCTCTGATGCAGCTTCACAGAGTGCTCTCTGGGCTATTGCTCAGCCCCTCCAAGAGGTGAGATCGACCACCCTTGCAGTCACTAGGGTCTCATCTTTGGTTTCCAACCCACCCCAGCATCACCTCTTGTGTCTCAGTGTGCATGTGAGCAGGTTGGGAGCACCACTGCAATCTCATTTTCCCCCTTCCAACGTTTCAGCCTGGGTACCTGATGCCTACGATGATGATGTTGGCCAACAGTCAAGCAATGTGACTCACAGACCACAACGTGTCAGTGATGGGAGTGAGGGTCAGGATCTGCTCAAGACAAGGAGAAATTTTCCATTTTTTCCCCATCTGCTGAGAAATGAAGGCTGGACATGGTCCTGGGCAATGTGGTCTGGGTGGCCCTGCTTGAGAAGTGGCATTGGGCCAGATGGACCCAGAGGTCCCTTCCAACTTGAGCCATTCTGTGATCCTGCATTGCAGTGGGGATGCCCACACCCTCCGAGCTTACATGGGCAACAGCTCAGTGCTGGAGAGCCAGGGTTCAGAAGGAATTTTTTCCCCCCTGCACCAAAAACGTGAGGGCAAACAGAAGTTCCAATTAGGCAGTGCCCAATTAGACAGCCTCTTCCAAGGAGTTCTTTCCACTGAAGAAGTAATTTCCACTTCTGGGACAGACTCCGGTGAGAGCTAATGGCAGCAGATTGGTTATTTTAATTGCTTCATTTGCTCTCTGTAAATATTATCAGAAAGTGACCTTTAGCAACTATCATCACGGTACAAAATCCTCCCCTGCCCCACAGGCTGCTCCGCGGAGCCTGTGAGCAATTTGCCTCGTATTTAAATCAGCCAGATGTTTCACTCTGAAAGGGCAAACTGGGCCGCTTGGAATGGCTCTCGTGCTGGGTTTGCACAAGGAAATGCTCCTCCTCAGCAGCAGCCACAGCCTGGATTTCATGTCTCCTCTGTCTTCTTCCATCAGACTCATGGAATAGACCAGTGTTTGCTGATCAAATCCCAGAATCTCAGCCTGGTTGGGGCTGGAGGCCCCTCTGGGTCCCTCTGGCCCATCCCTGCCCCATCAGTAACACCCAGCTTTGAAGGCACTGCATGAGAGCATCCCCAGAGCAGCGTTTGCTTCGGTCCTGTTGGCTTTGGAGGAAGAACGGGGCTGTGCAGAGACACTCAACCTGCAGTAGATCTGCCCTAAATTTTGAGGAATAAAAAAGCAGCCTATACGTGCATAACACAAAGCAGATCCTACAGATCCACGTTTTCTGTAGTTTGTAGCTCTTCACAGAGCAGGCTGAAAAGCTTGCAGAGGTAAATCAAAGCGGTAAGCTTCCCCGAGACTGAGGCTATAATTAAATCCCAGCTTGAAAAATAAAAAATAAAAAAACCCACACAATTGTTTTCAAGGTATCAAAACAGAATATTTTAACACTCAAGTGTGAAGCCTTTTCGTTTTTCATTTCAGAAGGGCTTCTTTATTTCAGCGGTCTCGTGGATGAAAAAGAAGAGTCAAAATAGAAGCAGAACAGTTTGACTGACCAGAAGGTTCGGGGGTTTTCAGTGAAGCTCACCAGGAGAGGTTGCAATGTTTTCTCTGATTCAGAGCAACAACCTCATTTGGAAGCGTGGCATCATCTCATGCTGAAATCGTGTCCCCCCCATAGCCCACCGGTGATTACAGCCCATCTACACATCTGGCTGCTGCGGAGGAACACGGCCCCGTCATTTAGGGCTGGAAAGAAAGAGGAATGCTTCATCTAATACAGACACAACGAGGGGCTGGGAAGGGGGCTGGAAAATTGGGTGTCTTGTCTTCAGCCTTTGGAAACAACGCAGTGATGTTATGTCCTCAGCGTCATCCAGAAGCGATGTATCACACAGCATCCCTAACAGGATGCTGAAGTGATGGCCCTGGACAGGCTCAGGGGAAATTCATGGCTGTGTACAAATTCTTCTATCCCAAAATGGGTTAACGGAGAAACCAGAAAGGCTCCTGCCCATTGACATGCTCCTAGGGTTCCACGCAATGTTCCCTATTTATTTTCTTCCTATTAGAAAGAGCCGGAAAGAAAAAACAATTCTACAGTCCTGACTTTTTTTTTTTTCTTAGAACAATTTCAATGCTACCTGCACTGCAGTTCTGCAAATTGATCGTGTGGATGCTCGCACACACACATCACATCGGGACAGAGGACGGCCTGAGTCACTGCTGGGGAAGGGAGGCTGGGGGGAAGCAGCCAGAGATCGATGTGCTCGAGTCAGCGTGCTGGAAGCACGGGAGAGAATCCATCAATAAGAAATCAGTCAGCCCACAAGACACCTTCCTTCCCCCGCCCCGAACTTTTGATCAGCGGATGCGAACGTGTGGAAAGGTCACGGGGAAAAGAAAAGGATGGGGAAGGTAATTTGTGTGGCTGTAGGTGGGAAGGAGGAAAAGCAGAGAAAGCAGCAGTGGGGAAGAAAATAGGGATGGAGAAGGGATAAAAGAGAATCTTGGTGGCATCCTTGATAAGGAGAATAACAGCTTACACCTGCAGGGATGCTCCTCAGGAGGAAGAGGTGTGAGCATCTCATCACCTGTGCTTCAGCGTTGTGTCCCCTGGTCACCAGGGATGAGACCTCTCCAAAATGTGGGTCCCGCAGAGAGGCCAAACCGATGGGGCTGGGAACTGCAAAGAGGGCAGGGCAGGAAAATCCAGAGGTCGTAAACTGTTTTCTGGACTAACAGAGGGTAACTGAGCATTTTTCCAGCGTCCTCGTCCTGACCACCCAAGGGTGGCTGGGTTGAGATCTGCCCATCGGATTTGCTTACAGAGGTGATTACAGCCAATGCAGATCAAAATCCAGCTCCTTTCCACTAAAGGAAGGGCACTGCCATTGGCTGTCCAGACACAAGCAGACACGATGCTCCCTGCTCTCGCTGCCTCTGCCCCGATGAGACCAGGAGGTTTCAGCCATGGGCAGGGCTCTGTGCAGACATCACAAGGGTATTTGTGCCACATGAGACCAGAGGAGGGATATGGGGAGGGACAGGTGGCAAAGAAGGAGTCCTGAGAGGTTTGGCCCTTAAAGAGGAGGCAGAAATATCCAAAGTGACAAAGAAGAAAGGAGCTGAAGAGGCGGGTGACATATTTGGGTGAAAACCACAGCAACCGTCCCTATCTGCGCGCCAGGCATCTCTAGGTGAGAAAAAAGGGATTGAGATGGAGTTTGAACCCAGCAGTTGCATATTTTATCTCCTGCTTTTAGTGCTGTTAACTCCAAAAGAAGAAAAAACACCAAGAAGCAACAACCACCCCCCTTTGTCCTACTGTGCTAAATGCTTTGCCTCCCCAGATCAATGCAAATGAAATTCTTTTCTCCTTCGACCCCTCCCAGCTATTCTGCCAGGTGAATGCTTTAACACAGGGGTGCACCTGAGCCCTCCCAGCTCCAGGAGCATCCCCAGGCTGCATGGTGCTGTCAGAGCAATCATCACTTCATCAGGTGTAGGGGCAGGAAAACTGGACTGGGATGTAGAAGGGGAGAAGGGAAGAAAGGAGCTTGTGTCCTCAGCTTAATGATGTGATGGCTCTCAATTAATGCAGAATAAACATTTCTTATGATTTCAGCTTTGTCCTGCACACGTCTCCAAGCAGAGAGTGAGCAAATCAGACGAAATTCAAAGTGCATGTGTCACCCAGCTCTTTTCTCTTCCCCTTCAGTGCTTGGGACTGGTATGGTTTTTAATCCAGAGATTTAAACAGGAGCATCTCAGGTGTGGTTGCATTTTGTGCAAGGATGTCTCGTATCAGTGGTGGCTTGCCCTTTTCCCCACTGGGCTATCATGGTGGGACCATGGATACGTGGGTATCACACGGGCTGCACCGATGCTGGGAGCAGACACGACTCAAGCAGTTGGGCACAGGGCTGGCGTTGGTGGCTGACAGCACAGATTTAGCAATGTCATGGGCAAAGGAATGGATTTGGGCTGTGAAGTCTTGTGGGCAGGAATGAAACCATCTTTGGCACCATCTCCTCACGCACCCAACCTGGGTATTGATGGAGGACGTTACCAGGTGGAACATGTTCACTGCGAGATCTATCTATATTTTCTGCTCTTTTTTGTTTTTGTTTTCAGATGTGCACAGGGAATTGTACCAGACCAGAACCACCCCGCTGCCTCGTTGGAGCCCTTGACATCTGTTGGATGTCGAGCCATTTGGCAGCCACTTGGAAGCA
>WBMW01000420.1:1059089-1083341 GCA_013396635.1 Penelope pileata | reverse complement strand
CAGCCTTCTCTTCTCCAGGCTGAAGAGTCCCAACTCTCTCAGCCTGTCCTCGTAGGGGAGGTGCTCCAGCCCTCTGAGCATCCTCGTGGCCTCCTCTGGACCCGCTCCAACAGCTCCACATCCTTCTTGTGTTGGGGGCAAGAAGGGATTCTCCCAATCATGGAGAAGCTCCATCCCAGCTCCCACTGTGGTTAGTGCACACACCACCTATTTTATTTTTCACAAAAGGAAACGACAGCTCCCAGGCTCAGGGCAGGTGTGATGGAGCAAAGAGGTCACGGTGAAGACTGGGCAGGAGGTGGAGGCTCTTTCACCCTTTTCTCATCTCATTCCCTGCCCCAATGCTCAGCAGGACCCCATCCCATCACCCTGCCCCTGCTCCATCCATTCCCCTCCTTGGTCCAGGAGTGTTTCCTCCATGGGCAGTGGCCCTGAGATGCTCCATCTTCCTCCTTGCATCCCCACAGGATGGGTGATGCAGCTCACAGCCCATGCTGGCTTTTTTTAATAGAGAAAAACCAGGGAAACCAGCAAGTAGTGATATGTTTACCCTCCCTATACCAGCACAGTTAGTGCTAAGGGGGTTTTCAGACCTGGGCAACAGAAGGGGAGGCTTAAGGGAAGACTGAGCAGGAGCCACCTCTATTTTAATGGAGAAGTGAGATGGTGCAGAATTGAACTAATTAATCAAATTAATTAAATGACTGCAAGACAGACTGGTAGCATGGCTTGGGGAAGAAAAGGGAAAGAGGAGAGAATGGAAATTGCTTTTCCCTTTTGTCGAAAATAATGAATTTAGTTTTCCACACCTCAATTCAGGCAGCCTGGCTTTAACTGTGATTTATTCAGATGCGATCAGAAATCCTCACTGATGTATACACACAGCAGCCTATATCTTTATTTACCCAGAAATTTCTACAATACACAAGCTCTTCGAGCATGACCCTCTTTCTGGCTTGAAGTTTTATTTTTAATGGGCATTTGAATGCAGGCTGGAGAGTTATCACCCTGATTTTTCCCTTCCCTCGTGGAAACAAGCAGGACAGTGTGTCATAGATTAGTTCATTTTCCATCACAAAGAGGACATTTACTATTAACCACCCCTGTTAATATCTTACACTGCCTGGTAATGAAATATTTAATGCCAAGGTCTTTATGCTGCCCTTCAACTTGCCAAGACCACGAGGATATGAATGAGGATATTAATTGCAGCAAAAGAAAGACGAGACCTGGAGAGGTCAGAGAAATGTCTCGGGAGGAGCTCAGGAGCAGCAACAGCAAAAAAAAAATTGTGATGAACACGTTATTTCCATGGAAATGAGGCAGCTCACTGGGACAGCCAGCAGTTCCATAGCCAGCCCAGCTGGGGAGCCCATCCATCCCGGAGGGACACGGCGGAGACACCTCCACGATCAGCTCAGCTGCACCAGCTGATGCACGACGGTAATTTTTCAACCTTTCTTTTATTCTCAGAATTATAGGATTCTCAAAATCCCCCTGTGTGGCAGCACAAGGCTCCAAGAAAGGCAGTTTTACCCAGGTCTGAAGGTGGAGCAGCCAAGGAAGGGATAACCCTTCAGTCCTGCTCTGCACCTCAGCACGGAGAGCGTCGGCGCAGAGAACTCAACGCTTAAATGGGTTGATACGTAGGTGCAATGTCTAAGGATATTTTTTCCTCCAGGTTTCTGTCCATAAAAGGAAAGCTATTGATTTTTTTTTTCTGTTGACCTAATCCATCTGGATTTCCCCTCTGTCAGCTGAGTCACTTGTAACTCAGTGACGACAAGTGATGCTGACCCAAGCCCAGCTCCAAAACAAACCCGACCCTCCCTGCCTCCCAGAGCCCTCCGCCTGCCTTTGTTGAGAGAAGCATTGCTCCCTGTCTCTTCTGCTGTCAAGTGGAATTAGAAAAAAAAAATCATTTTTTTTCTCTGTGTCCTGTCTGGCTTCATAAATCATTCATATAATTCCTGGCTTCTCGGAGATGAAGCAGGCTCAGTTTAAAGCAGTTATTATTCTCTGTGGGCCAGATCCTCAAGAGGTGTAAGAATGGTTCTCGTTGGCTTTATGCACAGATTTTGAGGCTGAAATGGATCATTGTGTTTGCGTAATTGGACCCCCAAAAGAATTCAAGCCACGGGATTGGGCTGAATTAATTTGCACTTTGAGCACACAAGTTTGAGCATGGAAGATCCTAGGAACTGGATCAACCCAAAGCTTCCCTGGTTGGCCAAGAGCAGAGTGTCACAGCAGGCACAGCACGGGCCATCCCTGGGTAGCTGCTGGCACAGCTGTGGGCTCCCCAGCTCCTTCTGTTGGCAGCCAGGGGGCCATGGTGCACCTCGCTCATGCCATCTGCCATCCCCTTTCCAACCTTTCCAACCTTAACAATTCTATGATTGTATGACTCTAAGATGCCAGCCAACCTTCTTATGGAANCCTTCCAGCCTGAACCATTCTATGATTCTGTGTCAGACAGCACCAAACCACTGGTGCTCAGGCTAAAACCCATCTGCAGATCACCAATGAAGCAAGGGCAACCACTTCCCCTTTGGCATCTTTAGGCTGGCTCCATTCTTTTGCACCATTCACAGCAACATCCAGCTCTCCCCTTCACAACCAGGGTGACATTTCTGAAGGAAATGCCTCTAAATATGAAAAAACACTAAAAAAAGCTGCTCTAGGCTCGCTCGTAGGACACTTCTATTTTTCTCCCCGCCTTTCCAACCAAATATCTTCCACTTCCACGCCTCCATCCTTTTAGGAAAGCTGTTCTTTTGTGGCTGATCACTGGGTTTAGAGCTGGACGTGGATGGGATTGCATGGAAGGAACCCAACGCCCTGTTGCAGGATTTGCCCCTAAGGCACCCATGTCCCAAGGGGTAGCTGCCAGCAGACAGATGTCCCTCTTACACCCATGAACAAGAGCCTCTGTAGCACAGGAGTCCTGCAGCATGCCTGCTCTTTCAGGCTCAGATATGGGACATCACCTAGATACGTGCTTAATTCTAAATCCATGCTTAACTCCTTCCCCCGAGCAGATTTGCCTTCCCCAAGGAGAACGCAATCTTCAATTCCCAGGGTATTCACCTGGAATTCTTCACGAGCCCCGAACGCGGGAGGAACACTTTTAATTTCTCACCGACAAACGCATTTCTTTGGTTAATAAAACATAACTCCGCCTAGAAGGACTCAAGGAGCCCTTTGATTTGCACTCCTTGAGCAGAAATCAAGCTGCCTCCAGCCGTCCTTGAAGAGGAGCAGTGGAAGAGGACAGAATAACTTTATACAGCTGCCGGGAATAAATTATTAAAACCTTTATGAATACAACATATTATCTGTCCCAGCGCCTTCAGGCATTTTCCGTTCCTTTTGTGCTTTCAAAGCAATTAATCTTGCAACTTCTCATCGCTTCCAGAGGCAGTCTTACAAGTCTGGAGAATGTGTGAAAATGGGAGAAATTGCAGGCGACAAGCGGCGGATGGGCTCCGGCAGCCGGTTTGCAGGATGGGACTGTCCTCAGCAGGATGTTTTCTGGAGTTGTGCCTACTGGAAAGTGCAAGTTCCCCATGCTGGGACTCTCATCCTTTTTGTGGAGAGCTGCTCCTGGCTGTTAGGAAGCACATCTTCCTTGCCAGCCCTCTATTAATCACATCGCTCCCAGCTCTCCCACCTGTGTGACCCCTGCATCACTTATTTCTTGTTGGCAGAGCTTGTGTACTTTCCAAGTGCCCAACAGGGAATAGTGCTCTTTTTTAAAAAAAGTTTTTTATCATAATAACCCAAAATAAAAATATTTATAATTTCTAGACTGGACAAGAATGTTTCTTAGGAAGCAAACCCACACATGTTCCTGTGGAGCACACAAAGGGCATGGCTTTCTGTGACACCCCTGCTTTATGCAGGCTTGCACATTTGCAGCACTCTGTGAAAAGATGGGAGATGTGGTCTCAGGTCTTGCCCCGAATCCTGCCCCAAGGAAAGCACAGATGGAGGCCAGGGCTGGGGGATGCTCTGCCCCATCCCTCTGTGGACATCGGGCCACTCTGTGTGAGTAACGAGACAGAAACGGGGAGGATGCTCCGATTTTCTCTTCTCTAGGTGAACTATCAGTTAGAGCTTTTTCCATGCATTGCCTTGGCAAATAATCTAGTGTGTCCTACTGAGCTGAATGGCTCCATTGGGACAGACCATAAGAGGACCATGTCAAGACCATGTCAGGTTGAATATTAGGAAAAATGTCTTCTCCAAAAAAGTGGTCAGGCAGTGGCACAGCTGCCCAGGGAGTGGTGGAGTCACCGTCCCTGGAGGTGCTCCAGACCCATGGAGATGTGGCACTTGGGGACATGGCTCAGTGGGCAAGGTGGGATGGGCTGGGGCTGGACTTGATGGTCTCAGTGGTCTTTTCCAGCCTTAACAATTCTATGATTGTATGACTCTACGATGCCAGCCAACCTTCTTATAGAAAAGGAGAAGTGGGTTAAATTCAAGTGCTTCCATATAGACTATAGGGACCCTAACTCTGCTCCTTTTGGTTGTAGCGTGGGGCTGAAGGCATCCTACAGAGCTGCAGGGCCAGCACGAGAGGCAGGCTGATGGCTTCACCAGCAAAACAGGCTTTCCACCAACAGCCTCTCTGCCCAGATTCTGCAGGGTTTCTCCTGCCAAAAATAATTTGGCTTGAATTTGTAAATAGTCTGAGATCCAATTTTTGGCAATTTCATCCCTGCTGAGAGAGCTTCCCCCAGCTACAGTTCAGTTTCTGGAAGCTGGGCTTCTCCAAATGCTGTCACAGCAGGCTGCAGAGCCTCCTCCCAGCAGCACGGGAGGAGAGCCCATGGCTCAGGCAGAGGGTTTCCCACCTTGAGGAAGTTGGAGTCATCAGTGAAATCCCCCACAGATTGGAGTCGTGAAAAATCCCACGGAGAGCTGGAGATAACTCCTCTTGAAGGTGCTGCAGGTCCATCCTGAGCAGGAAGAATGGGATGGTTCTATCCAGGTCTGATGGAAGGTTAGAAGGGGATGAGATGGAGCTGCTCGCTTTGCAACAGGAGCGCATCACGGGGAAACTCCTGGAAATTAGGATTCAATAGCTCTTTAGGAAAAGGACAGGCTGCAAAGCACGGCTGCAGGGAGAAGTGTTCAGGAGGGAGCAGAGGCAGCAGGAGCAGCAGTGCTGCCCGGGGGATGATGTCCTTGCTGGTGATGTCCCCATACAGCAGCAGGGCAGGGGAGCAGTGGGATTTGCAGAGCAGCCAGGAGATGGAGCCCACATCCAAGGCACCAGGGATGGAGCTGAACATCTCACCCCCACCAGCCCACGGTCAGTGGGGACCTGCAGCTGGGTCCTGGGGTGCTCAGGGAAGAGGAGACCCTGGGCATCCTCACACCAAGAGGCTGCAGAATGGCTAAATCCACCTCATGGTCCATGCACCAGGACAGATGAGGGTTGGACTGGATGATCTTAGTGGTCTTTTCCAACCTTAATGATTCTATGATTCTTTGTGCAGCTCTTGTGTGTCAAAACAGAGGGAGCCCTGTCTATGGCTTCAGAACACTTGTCTCTTGCCACGAGGGCAGGCATCGGGGGGGACCTTGTCACGAAACCATGGGGAACAGGAGGAAGAGCACCATTCCCCAGAGCCTGTATGGGATTTGCGGCCTCCCTCTGTAGGGTTTGTGGTCCAGCACAGCAGGAAGGCTCCCTGCTGCTGCTCTATCCATTGAGTATACACAGGGTTGGCATTAACCTAATCTTTCTGCCTGGTTGCTAAACAGGAGCATTTCTGCCTCTCCATGAGTCCACCTGCAGAAGCTGGTAACAGGATGGTCCGACTGATGTGACAAACACACGGACAGGATTTGGGAGCTTCCACAACACTTCTTCCTGCACGCTGCTCCTGGCTCAGTGAGACACCCCAAGATATGGAGACAGAAGAACAGTGCTGATGCATAGAGCATCCCTCCCAAGGAAACCTGGAGATGCCTTTTGCCATGGCTGAGTATGCCCTGCCCCATGCCAGCACCTCGAGGTGGCTGGCCCTCTAGACAGACAATCAAAAGTGGGAGACCCCCAAGTGGAAGACCACGTGTGTAAGTCTGGGATGAAGCCATCTAGAATTTATTGCCTGTAACAACTCATCCTTCCCTCCAGGGAGCAGTGTGTCCTGGCTGTTAGACCTAACTGGAGGTGCCAAGTGACCAAAGAGAACAAAATTCCTTTTTAGAGCCCACAGACCTGAGTTGGGGTTGGGGTATAAGTGCTAATACACCGTTAAGATACAAGGACTGGATTTCATCAGGTGGTTTTTTAGCATTTTCACAGGAAAATGGGATTTTCTTGGTCTGGGCCATCCAACAACCATATGCTCTGCAGGGGAGCAGCCCAGGAGCCTTCATCCCCATCCCAGCACATGGGAGCTCGGGGCCAGTATCAAACATTTCCTGGTGAATCCTGCTTCCCGCTAGGGAGAACCGCCCCGGCACATCCCGCCGCCCGCGGGGCCCCCAGCTCATAATGCCCTTTTATAAGGCTTCACAAAGCCCTTCTTGGTTCCTATCCAGGCTGCTAAGAAAGGTTGCCAAGGGTGTCTCTGCAAACAATAAGGGGCCTCTGTTTGTAAGGCGGCTGTGGTCACAAATGCTTTTTTTTGTGACCTCCAAACGAAAATAGCTTCTTCTTTCCCTGCAGATCTCCTACTTCTGTGTCTTCAAGCCACATCTGATTGCTGAAGCACACAAGGGCCTTTCTGCTACCAGTGATCCTACTTGGGGGAAGCGAGCCTTCTCCCTTTGCTAATGTCCTGCCAGCTGAACCCTTGTTGCAAGCTTTTTTCTTGCTTGTGGAGCCCAAGAGCCTCAAGGAACTGTTGGCTCCACCTGGCAATGCTCTTCCCAACGTGACTCTGCCAACCAACACAGCAACAGAAATCCTGCAGGACCCCTGGAGATGTGCAAGTGAGCAGACCACTTGCCTTCATGTGCCAGAGCTCCCAGCTAGAAGCCCTCACAGGGTGCTCCAATAAACCTCCAGCTGTGGCCACAGCTGCCCAGGCACATGGCACACTGCAGTTGTGCTGCGTGCAGCCCCAAAAATCATGAAGGCCATGGAAACCAACAGCAGCAAAAGGACACCAAGTCTGCAAGCTTCTTGCAGTGCTGGGATGCATCAGAAGGGCCTCACAAGGAGGGCATTTGGTGACTCCCAGAGGCTGGTGGGGGTTATGAAGTCACTTTTCTCCTTTTATCACAGGCAATTAAGTATGGAGTAAATTCTGAAAACTCATCACTTAGATTTTTGTTTTAATCTTTAATCCTTCCAAAGCTCAAAGCACGCAGGCACGCGTCCCTTCAAAGTGAAGATTCCCCAAAATCTCTCTAGAAAAGGCTGTCAGTTCCTGTCTGGTTGCACAGGACTTTCCCTTTCGGGTCTGTTCTGTGCTTTCCATTGCCCTGTGGTCCAACACTGACAGTTCAGAGGAAAGCACCAAACCTACAGGGTGAAGAGGAGCGTGGAGATTGCTTAGTGTGCTGAGCCCAGCGGATGAACACGCTGTCAAAATTCCAGGTCTGCAGCAGGGATGGGTTTCCTGGGAAAAGAGAGGCAGAGTTTCAATGGTATCCTTAAAGAAATAGGAATTGGGGCTGCCTAGGCATGGCAAAGATGCCATGTGGAGCAGAAAGATGTGCGGCTATCTGCTACTTCCCAGCACTGACTATCTGCCAGCACACAGGCTCACATGGGGAATACGGGATACACGTAGGCTTTCCTTTCCTTGGCTGAACTGCTAAAGCCCCAGAGAGCTGAGAACACCACTCTGCAGGCAGAGAGATCCGGGGATGCAAGATTTATGAGCACATGTTGCTGCGTACCCGTCTGACCGATGCTTCTCATCCCGACGCGCTTTTCCCGTCTCGCTCCCTCAAGAGCGACATCATCTATTAATTAACCCAAATGGCTGAGCACATGCTTTCCTCCGAGCGAACGATAAACAAATCCAGATGACCCGTGAATGAAAAATAAGGTGGTGACATGCTCTAGGCAACGTTGTTCCATGATAAAGAGATACCGTCACTGCAGGATGGATAGTCCTGTGATGAAAAAAGAGGCACGGGAGCAATGGGCTTGGCTTGCAGACTGAGCTCTCGAGCAATCTGACACAAACTTAAATAAATCACTGCAAGAACTCATCAGGGCCAAGGAGGGACCAGAATCCACGATGGCTGGGCAGTGGCTGAGCATCGTGTCCATGAAGTGACCGTTAGCTTTGTGCGATGAGTTTAGTGGCCTCCGTGGATTACAAAGCTGCCGTGGTGAGTAATTGTCTCCTTTCCTGCTAATATCGGAAGGATTTGATGGTGGAGACTGAACCCCTCCCTTCCCGTTACGTGCCGAGCTAGGTGTGGGATGAACCGCTTGGACAGAGACTCATTCTGCTGGCGTGTCCTTCAGGACCCATCTATACGTGATATAAACCCATTTATATTGGGAATATTCCCTCCTGACCCACAGCAAGGGGTGACTGATTTCCAGCATGGAGAAGAGCACTGAGGCAAAACAGACCGTGACTCTCCGTGCAAACCCTGTGAGCTCGGATGTGCCGTAAATTCATGACCCTGCTTGCTCAAGGCAGTCTGGCAGGCAGAACTTGCAGAGGAATTGGAAAGATTTGTCTTCGGATTGTGCTGAATTCATCGTTTTTCTCCCATTACTGTGTTAATTGCTGTACTTAAAGAGTGTGGAGGAAAAAGGAGCACCAGCACAAGGATTTATACTCCAGCACTGCTTGCAGACATGTCAGGCCTTTCCTCCCTGCTTTCTGTAGCCACATGAGATGCGACTATTTTGCTCAGTGTTCATGATATCCATTTGATTTAAAGTCAGGAAGATGTGACTGCTGGTCCAAAACCTTCAGCCGTCTCTGATCCAGGCTGGGAGGTCACAGATGACCACATCAACCCACAATGTGCAGTGTGCCTGACCAGCCCCTATGTGACAGCCCCCGAGGTGGGACATTCTTGAGAGGGGCACGGCCAGCCCAGACCCTCCATGCTCATGGCCTTGGATGCTGCTGCAAAGCCACTTAATAGAATCACAGAATGGTTGGGTTGGAAGGGACCTTAAAGCTCATCCAGTTCCTACCCCTTCCATGGGCAGGGACACCCCTCACCAAAGCAGGTTGCTCAAAGCCCCATCCAGCCTGGTCTTGAGCAGCTCCAGGGATGGGGCATCCACAGCTTCTCTGGGCAGCTTGTTCCAGTGCCTTGCCATCCTCATAGTAAACAATTTCATCTTAATATTTAGTCAAAACCTACTTTTTTTTGGTGTAAAACCATTAACCCTTGTTCTATCATTACCCCTTGTCCTACCTTTATTAATGTCATTATTGATGTGACTAATAACTAGCTAGACACCAAGCTGTCCTCAGCAATAAATATCTCCTTCCAGGGTAAATCACAGCCATTCCCCTTCATGCCACTGCTCCCCGCTGGTCATCTCACTACCATGGGCTTTACCAACATGGGACAACCTCAGCCCCTGACTCCTGCATTACTCTTTGTAGCTCAGTCTTAACTACGGGCTCCAGATGGAGCTGGGAGGTAGGATGAATATTCCATCACTTCTACCAAATCTCAGTGCCTCCAGGGCTGAGACGGGGCTATTAGGAGAGATAGTGCTCAGAGAAAGGGAGCAAAAGGAAAGATTTTTGCTGCAGGAGATACAGAGAGTAATAAGGGAAAATAACGATGTGGCCGAGATGCTCACAACACAGGGTTCTGTTGGCATTGGGGATCTAAACATAGGCACAAATAACAGCACAGTCCACGCTAGAGATAAATCCACCCCTGTGTGCTGCATGGATGTGTGACATGAAGTAAAGGTGGGAGCCAGGAATTGTGCCCTTTTAGCACTCCCAGGACTGTGGCTACCCCAATGGTCAAAAGACACTGGTTCCCCATGAAGGGACATCCTGACACTGATCCTCATGAATGTTCAGAACACCAATGGGACACCACAGTGGCAGTTGCTTGCTGCTCCATGGAGAAGATTCTCCCCCTGTGCTGCCATTAGGACAAATATCCCAGAAATCTGCAACATTCCCATCAGTTTTCTTTGGCCAAATGAAAATAAAATGCACCCAATCCTGATGGCCACAGGTGCCAGGAGTGGTGCGGGTGCAGGAGATGAGGAGGAGGATGGAGTCACCAGCAGCTCGGAAGAAGCACATGAAGAAGATTTCTGGGAGAAGGAATTAAAACCGAATGCCCAGGCCTTGTGTTAATGCAGCAGTTAAGCTCTGGCAGTTCCTGACTGCAGGGTAGGAGAGGGTTAAGAGAAAGATCTGAGCCAGGCCTGAGCTCTCTGACTGCCTGGGATGCTCACAAGGACGAGCTGAAATCTCCCCAGAAGGCCTCCTACCCTTTTGACCAGGCTGGAAAGAGAATGTCTCTCATCATTAAAGTCAATTCTTCCAGGATGGCAAGGAGGGGCATTTTCATGGCTGATTAGCTTTGTAAAGCTCAGGCCAATTCATCTGTTGTAGGCAGATATATTGTGTTTCTGCCTTGCAACAGCCAGAGCAGGCAATCAGCGTGCTCAGCGCACACGGAGCAGGAGCCACGGCACCAAAAATAGATCCAGCTGGGGAATGAAGAAACTAACAGAGCTCAAAAGCCAGAGTTGAAGCCCTGAAGTTTCCTGCTTGCTGTCCTGGCCATGGCTGTGTGTTAGGTGTCTACGTATGATTACAGCTGAGGCCACAGCTGGGTGAACACTATGAGAGGGGCAGAGAGGTGAGGTGCTACGAAGCTGCACTCTGGAAAGCAAACAGCATGACATCAACAAGCTTTCCCTTTTCACAAGCTTCTTCTCCTCTGGTTATGCCAGAAGGGCACTTGGTTTGTTCAGCCCAGAGCAGAGGAGGCTGAGGGGATGCCTCATGGCGGCCTACAGCCCCGTCACGGAGGCCTACAGCTCCGTCACGGCGGCCTACGGTTCCGTCATGGCGGCCTACAGCTCTGTCATGGAGGCCTACAGCTCTGTCATGGCGGCCTACAGCTCCGTCATGGCGGCCTACAGCTCTGTCATGGCGGCCTACAGCCACCTCACAGGGAGTGGAGGATCTCAAGACTCATGTACTAGAAACTGGTTGGTTCTCTTCTCCAGCACATCTTTGCAGAGCAGTGAAGAAGACCACAGGCACTCTTGAGAGCTTCTCCAGTTCCCACTTAGAGCCTTCCCAGCACGTGGATGTCAGCCTTGTGCCTGGTCACCTCCAGTAATGTTGCTCCAGTGGCTTCTCCACCCAGCTGATATTGGAACTAAATTATCTTGACCATGCCCTAGGAAACACTCCTCTGCTGACTAACCCAAATCTCACTCATTTCAGTTTAAGCCTGTGCTTGTTGTGTCAACTGGGTCATGGAGAACATTCTCCCCATCCTTCTGTCTGGGGACAAGGACTGACCACTGATCTATGAAATTCCATAGCTTCTCACCCCAAGGACCTTGTCCACCACTGTTCTCTAAGTGGAATTTAGGCTGAGCCTGGATGGCAGAGGTTAAAATGAGTTTGTTATCTTTGTGTCTGTGGAAAGAGTTTCTCTGAGAGCACCTGGGCTCCTGAGTCACTGCTCCTTTACCAGCCGTCAGCACTTTCCAGGCAGACAGGTGATTGTTACAGCATCATCTCACACAAGGCAAATCCTCTAAAAACAGTCAGTGGAGCATTTAATCTCCAAGGTGATGTTCATCTCAACACAAGGCAAGCTCCCTTCCAAAGTCACCTTAATCCTTAGGCCTCTACCGTGAGACACTGGGCTGAGGAAAATAACACCAGCAGCCCCAACTCATGGATTAGGTGTTCCTCAGCAGCTTTCTAAACTTTTCTAACCATCAGCCAGAAAACCATCGTGCTCTATGGGCTCACACAGAAGAAGTTGTTTCACACCAGGAGAAAACGTATATAGAAATGGGAGCAATGCATTAGTGACAGAACAGCTCTTGCAGAAATATCCACTCTCCCAGGCAGATGCCAGACACTCATTGATCATGGCATGGTATCCATGTGCAAATTAAGGAGTTTGGGTGTTAAAGCTATGGCAAAAGATGTGGAAAAAAGGTTGGCATCTCGATATCTGCAGTAAAAGATTTCCCCTTCACCTCAATTCTGACATTTTTATAAGACGGTATAAAAAATTTTATATTCAACAGTGACGTTCGCTGTTTATTTAAGTAATAACGATCGAGCTCACAGGCATTTCCTGGAGATAACCTTCTGGTGGGAGCTTTCGTGCTCTAACTGCTCATTAATCCCCCAGTGAATATCCTGGTTTGACACCATTATTGAGACTGCTATAGGAGCACTGTTGAGACTCTAAAGCCATCGCCTAATGGTAGGTTGTTATTTTCCAGCACTTAATTACAGCGGGGTGCTTGTTGTGTGTCACTAAAATTACTCCTGCGTAATAATCCCTGTTCTTAACCCCCTGTTCCCACCCACATCTCCCAGTGAAACCAGTTCAGTTGTTTCCCCCTCGTGCTCCTCACTCCTCAGCTTGAGATTTGCCTGCAGGTGAATAATTTCTTTCTTATTTTTTTTTTTTTTTCACTCTGCTTGCCTGAAGGTAGATCATTCATTCTTGAGCAAAGGGAGAGGGGAAAGAAACAATAAAAATAATTCATGTGTTTGGCTATGAGAAGGAGCCACTTTACATGATCATGAGATTTCTGTGCAAGCCAAAGGGATGCATGTTGGCCTGAGGGGCTGGGTTATTTATAGCATCTCTCCACCAGCAGACATTGGGGCCCCTCCACAAACCATCGCTGCTGGGGTCATGTGCCAGCTCATCCCTCAAACACATCATCCTCGTGACTCCATCCTTCCCCTGCCTCGTCATCTGAGCCCATATCAAACAACAGCTTCTTTTCAGTTTTAATTCCTTCATCCACTGTGCTGCATCCTTTTGCAACCCCCAGAGTTTGGCGTTTTTGTCTGATTTTTCCTTAATTCTCTCCCCACTACTGCCTGGAAGGACAGCCCTTGCTGAAGTTTGTACACCACAGACTGAAAATCACCCCTCTCAAATTTTCAGCTCATCATCCTGCTCACCCTGTCCATTCGCTGACCCTCAGTTACCAGCTTCCTGCAGAAGAAATGCTTTGTTTAGTGCTGGTTTAGCACCTCATGCACCAAACCTCTGATCCTCACCCACAGTCCTCACCTGATACACGCATTATTTAATTGGCACAGCAAAGTAATTGGGACTTACCAGAGTTATCAAACAGGAAGTCAAAATGAAGTACTGCAGAAATTTAGAAATATCTGCACGGAAATATGGATATAAATAGAAATTCATCTAGAAATTCAGCACATGTGATGTCCTCAGTGAAGGGAGCACAGAGCCATTTTGGCCACCAGCTGCATGCTTACGTTGTGCTTGACAACAGAAAAATTCAATACTCTTATCACCAATACATTCCCACTAGAAACACATTGATCTCTTTAAAACTGATGGCAGGATGCAATGCCTGCACTCTCATTATGAGATGTAATTCAATAGTATTGCAAAGGAAACACATGGCCATCAGTGAAAGCTATATGGGACAATCTGAAATGAGTCAGGCTGTCAGCTTCTGGCAGGGCACCCTTCCATATGGAACTTCAGGGCAGTTCCAGGACTGCTCACAAGCAAGTGGGCATGTGGTAGGGTATATACTCATGTAGATAGGTCTGGAGGCCAATGGTGGGCTCCTGGCTTGAGAGACCACCAGCACTGCATGCTGGTCAGGCAGCTCTGGGCTTTTCCAGACTTTCTTTCCATCATGCTCTGTTGTCTCCAAGCTCTCATGAGCTACTTCTGGCTTCTGTATCCCAGAATCCCAAAAGCTGAGGTTGGAAGGGACCCCTGGGTCGCTCTGGTCCAACCCCTGCTCAAGTAGTACCACCAAGAGTAGAGTGCCTATGAAACCACAACCAGTATGGGCTCACCTCCAGCTCACAGTGTGGGCAACGTGTGCTCTCAGTGACCCCTGAATAGACTGATGTGCCCTAGGTCTGCAACAGTGCAACAGCCTTGCCATGGGAGAGAGGATGGGCTAGAGACCTCCCAGGGCCCCTTACACCCATACAATTTTATGATTGCATCTCGAAATTTTTTAGGAGCATAAATGAACCTAGAGCAATGATTGTGCTTTATAGGTAGAAGCCTGTATTGCCAGTTGCACAGGCAGAAGTTCCCACTACTACATCAACGGGACACTGCACTGGCAAAACATCTGGTGACCCCATTCTGAGCCAAAATCCAGGCAAAAAGGAATTTGCAGGAATAGCTTTGAAGACTGCCAAGAGCACTGTCCCCTGGCAAAGAGGATTTATCATGAGCAGCCCGAGGCATTGCTGAGCATCCGAATCAGGAGTTCTGGAGCTCAAGCTGTACCATGGGGCAGATGGAAGAGGTTGTCCTCACGTAGGAACGAGTATTCCTGTAGGAAAGCAAAACTCTGCCATGCTTTGGTGTGTAGGTAACCACGAGTGGGATCCACATGGACAGCAGCAGGCAGCTGCTGTGCAGACCTATGGCTACACAGGCTGTTCAGACAGCCTTTACAGCCCCACAGGGCTGCCATGTAGACAGACCTCAGCGTAAAGCAGCTCTTGAAAATCCTATACTGAAACATCTAGGGTTCTTAACCCCAGAAAAAACCTCTGGGACTTCATCAGATGGAGACATCTGTGCTGTCAATGTCTCATGCCAGCAGAGATGAGTCCCAGCCTTTGAGACAGAGGCAGCAATATTGAAAAAATATCAAGTAACGTGGAGCAGATGCAGCACTTCTGGGCTGGAGCAAGGACAGCGTTCATGACTTTGCAAAGGCCATCACCGCCCACTCATCGCTGGAACACAGTTCAGCCAAGGAATGCATTTTCTTGGCTCTCTCTGACGGTTCAGGGCTTAACCACAACAACTCCTTCACGCTGATCTCTGCGTGAACTCAGCAACTGTGCTGGTCGTATCGATTGTCTGAGTCTCTAAGCTGTTCCTCCGAGGTGGGTATTATTGTATGTACTTAAACAGCGTATTTATCTCCCGGCACCAAGCACAAGCTGACTCACAGATCCCCAGATAAAGCCTCTATGCAGTGTTGTTTCTGAAACACACAACACTGCTCTACAGACACCTCTTGGGAGCACCTTGTTGCTGGAGAGCCCGTTCTCTTTTCCACCTGCATCGTCAAGCAGCCGCAGCAGCACCCACCTTTGTGTGCACACTGAGATATTTTTTACCAAACAGCCTGGAGTTGCTGCATGAGGCATTTCCACTCCTTCCAACCAACCTTTCTATTCTGGTGGGGGTCTCTTCACCTCCCAGCAGCCTCGAATGCCTGTTTGCACAACAAATAGGGTTTTCTCTGTTCCTCTGCCCCTCTACTGCTGCCTTTGCTCAGACTGGACACACACAATAATGATGCTCAAAGCAGCAGAAGAAAAGCAGAAAAGCCTTTTCTTGGATGAATCACAACAGATTTTACACTTTAATAATATTAAACTGAAAAAAAATAATAGAACCAAACTCAGCTCCCAGATCTTTTTGGATTACAATGAGACACTGTTTCTTCCCAAGAAGCCCAAGGGAACATACAGCAATATACTTCTTCAGCCAAACATTATGCTCCCTCAAACAGCTGTGCAGGGCTCAAACTGCAGTGGCAATCCCCCTGAATGATGCCGTGGCACTGAGCTGTTCCAGAATCCCCAAGGCACGGAGATGTGAGATCCTCAGGGCTGCAGGTGGGGTGGGAGCGCGATGCACAGCCCAGACAGGGCACTGGGATGGAGGCACACAGCCAGCCTCAGTGATCTCATGGTCCCTCCTTGCCTCCGACTCCAGGAACTGGAGCCCAGAAATCCCACGCAGCACTGGGGTTGCACCCACTCCCTGTTCTTCTCACTTTCCTTTCTCTCCCTTCACAACCCCTCTACCCCACATTCTGTAAGGATTCACCCAGGCTGTCGCAGCTCTGCCACCAATTTATTCCTCCTCCCGACGCCTCCCAAATCCCATGCCCTTGTGACAACCCTCTTGACGGAGTTACACTGACTTAAACAAGTGAGGAGCAGGCATTCCTCCTTCCAAGTTTCTCTCACTCATAAAATTGGTTTAATCCTTTGTTAAGCCCTGCAATATGCAGGTATCCATGGCTGTGCTGGAGTTAAATAGCGTGAAACTATTAATCTCGCTTTAGCGGTCAGAGGTGTTGACCAGCCATTTATTTCCAAGCACTGCTCCAAGGTGCTTTGAGGGGAGGGTTGGACCTGGTGATGCCTTCCAATCTCATTTTTTTCTGTGATTCCACATTTCTGGTTGCTCCATCTGTAAGACAAATACATCCCCATCCACTGTGTGTGCTGTATATATAATTGTGCATACTCCTCTGAACCTTCTAGTCATTTCCTACTCCCCCGTGATGTTCACGCTGCTTCTAATAAAACACCTGCTCCTATGCTGTCATTAGCCTGGGCTTTATTAAACCAACTATGCTTTGCACAACTATTTTTGCACCGGGGTGCAAAGAGGCGTTTGGAGAACTGGTTTCAAACCAGGGTTTGACTGCGTACTGGTTTGGCCTGTCGCGACAGCGGGAAGCAGAACGAGTTGATGCAATCTGGACCCAAGTTCCTTGTGTGCTGTTTCATCAGGGCATGGGCAAGCCCATGTGGAAGTTTCACTCCTGTTAAACTGCAGGCACAAGTTCAACCGCACATCCAGGCACTCCCACGGAAGTCGGTCAGACTATTCAGGATCTTTAATTATACGTGGAAAAGTTTGGGTGAAATGTAAATTAACGAGCGTTGTGTCAGTGCTGGCCTCCAGATCCCAGAGGTGAAACCAAATGGGGCTGAGGCAGTTGGACAACAGGGCTTACGTCCCTTCTGCAAACACAGCCCCCAGCCTATCATTAAATTGGTTTAAAGAAGCATCATTTCATCCAGGGAAAGGTATTGGGGCTCTGAGACGGAGGTGCTGCTGATGGGGAAGAGCTGGGGCTGGTTTTGTTGGGAGAACTGAGGAGCTGAATGGAGAGGACTCCGCACCGGCCGCCTTTTCGCAGGGTTGTTTCTGCACAGTCATCAGGAGGAGCTCCTAACGAGCACACCAGCTCGTTAGCCTGGGCCAAGGGATGGGTGACAAACAGCCCCAGCCCTGCTCCATCCCCGGGGGCTGATTAAGGGAAGGTGTTCCCGCAGCGGCTGCGTGAGTCAGAGGCAGCCGGGCCGCAGGTCACACAGCGGCCACGTTTCCTCGTAGAGGGCCGGGCAGCACTGCTCCGTGCTCTCCAGAAAGGACAAAGGCAAAGCAAAGGTTAACTGCAACAGCCTGGCGGGGCCATGGGTTTGTGCAGATGAAGAAGAGAGGGTGGAGAGGCAGGAATGGCACAGCGTCTGCCTCAATTCCTCCTCTTCCTCATTGAGCTTTTGCCACTGAGAAGGCTGACAGGATTCCTGGCTGCATGAGGCAATGCAGTGCCAGCAGGTCAAGCCAGGTGATCCTTCCCCTCTGCTCAGCACTGGTGAAGCTGCACCTCGAGTGCTGGGGCCAGCACTGGGCTGTTTTGGGCCCTGAGTGCCAGAGAGGCCTGGACATAGTGGGGAGAGCCCACCGCAGGGCCACTGAGATGCTGCACAGCTCTGCTGTGAGGAGAGGCTGAGAGAGCTGGGGCTGCTCAGCACGGAGCTGCTCAGGGGGATCCCACCCGCAGCCCCAAATCCCTGCAGAGAGGTGCAGGAGGACGGAGCTGGGCTCTGCTCAGGGGTGCCCAGGGCCAGGCCCAGAGGCGCTGGGCACAGCCTGGAGCCCAGGAGCTGCCCCTGCCCATCAGCAGCACCGCTGTGCTGGGGGGGTGCTGAGCGCTGGCACAGGGACAGAGAGGGGTGGGGTCCCCTCCTTGGTGACCTCCAAAATCTGCCTGGCCATGGAGCTGGGCACCCTGCTCTGGGTGTCCTTGCCAGGGCACGGCTGGGCCAGAGGGACCAGGAGGGGCCTCCAGCCTCAGCCAGGCTGCAATCCTGGCATTCTGATCTCCCTGTCCACCAACGCACGCTTTGTTAGCAGGATGAGAGCCTAGAAGCCACGGTGGGGGCACCGAGCCTTTACCAGGCCCCCACAGGCACCAGCTGCTCCCTCAGCCCCCAGAAATGCCGAGCATCCAGCACCGCGTCGCAGCCCGTCTTCGTCGTTTTGTTGGGGTTTTGTTTCCAACGCACAAAACCGCCTTGCCTCCCTTTGTTCCTGCCCAGAATGCCCCGAATAATCAGGCAGCTCCTCTCTTTTCAGCCCCTTGCCTCCAGCTGAACGTGCCACATTGTACCGGGCTGCCTCTGAATGCCTGCCCCGATCCTCTCGCCGGGCTCCCTTTTGCAAGGAGGGCAGACAGAGCTGTTTTTATGGCATCTAGGCTTTCCCCAGACTGCATCTGACTCGCTATTGTTGGTCAATGGTCTTTCAGTCACTTAGCGCACTCGGGACTTTGCTCTGTTCTTGCAAAAAAGGGCTGATGTATTCAACGCACTCTCTGCAAAGAGCAGGCTGGATGGGACGACTAAGCCGGGCAGAAGGACTGCTTGCAAACAAAGCCTTTCTTTTTATACAGAGCAGGGGTTGGTAAATTTACCCCTCAGTGGTAATTTTCCAAATATATCTGTCAGGAATGGCATTCTGAAGTGATTCTTCTGTTCCCAAGCAGCGCAAGTTACTCGCTTTTGAATTTGTTTAAATTTTTCCTCTTCACTCTTCACACAATACCCTGATTTTTGCTACGAATCTCAAGGTCATCCCACAATACATGAGAATTTCAGAGCAGTGGCTTCTCAGAGATGGCTCTGGGCTGGGATCCCCACTTCCCAAATCCTGACCTAACTTCTGTCCCGTGCACAGCCACGTTTTCCCAAACACGCTCTCTGTTCTCATCGTCACCCAACTTGAGGTGATTAACGCTGGTTTTCAGCGCCTGCGTATCTTCCCCCTAACACGGGAGAGATATATGGGTCAAATCTTTCCATAAAGCTCTTTCAAGACACAACCTGGGAACTGGAGCACCTTTGATCAAAGCGGCAGCTCAAGGCAGCCCAACGTCATCCAGGCTGCTCCCAATAAAGCTTTCTAAACTTTGGTCTCATCAAGAAAGCTGGCTCACTCTCGGCCAGTGTTTGAATAGAAAATCCAAAAGAAAAACACAGGCAGAGCAGATCTGGCTGTGAGAAATTCAGCTACCACGGTGCATTTTGCTGACATGGGCCGTGTGGTGTTGCAGAATGTGTAGTATCATACACAGGTTCTTTTGAATGAGATATAGAACCACAGCCCTCACTTTTTGTAATCACTGAAGCTCCTCAGGGCTCTGCACAGAGGCATCACTGAGGTCTGTGTAGTGCAGCTATGACCTCCCTGGCCACAATTTCTACAACAGCTTTGGAATATTCCATCATTTTCTGTCCACATTTCTGCAGTGAATTTTTATTATTAGTTTCCCTCTACTCTAAAAACGAAGATCTAAAGCACCACTGCACATGCAGGTATTTTTCAGCTGCTCATTGCTACTGTGCCTGCAAATCCATCAGACCTTTGTGCCCTGCAGCACTTTATTTACTGTATTTCTGCTCCTTATGAAGCATATTGTCTGAGGACCTTCGGTCATTACATTCACATCTAAATGAAGGAAAAAGAGAGGTCAAAACAGGCCTCCAGCAATATCCAAGCTTGTGCTTAAATGTACTGGAATAAGAGGAATCATGCTGCCCAACATGCTCGGGGTAGGATTTCCAGGTGGGAGGGTAGAAAATGCCATTTCTGCACCCAGTCCTCCTGTGGGTACACTCCTAGCAGCCAGGGTGCTTCGGTGGGAAAGCTCCAGATTTGCATGCGAGGAGGAGGAGCGGTACCAGCGTGAGAGCTGAGACATTATCAGAGAAACCAAAGGAAAACAAGCGTGAGTTGTTTGCAGGGAGTCAGACTTCTGGAGGGGGAAAAAAAATAAATAGAAAAAAAATCAAGCGAGCCCTTCAAATGACCCAGACAGTGTTTTGAAGGAAGATCACGTGGCAGTTGTTCAGTGCAGGGCTCACACACCTCCCCAGACAGCCACAGAGTGCTTCCAGGGAATACATTGTGCCTTGAGCCTGATGCTGCTCAGGCTCAGACTTCCCCCGAGGTGCAGAGATGAAGCATGGAGGGAATGGAAGCCTTGGGGAGAACGAGTTTTTGTTTTGCATCCTCTCTGAAGTTGCATTTAATGAGAAGGGCTTTAGTGCTACGTGTCAGCTGCTTTCTGCCACAGCAGGAATTTCTTTCTTGCCATTTTCTCCAGCCTGGAAGGATGAGGGATTACTGGTGGGGTGCAAGGGATGGGCTCAGTGATGGACGACAGGGTTTTTTTCCCTTTCTCCTGCACTTTGTGGAGCAAGGAGGATGTTTGGGTGGGCAGCAAGGACACTCTGTTGGAGCCAGCATCATCTGCATCTGAGCAGGGCAGCTGGAGGGCCACTGAGAGAAGGGAGGATTTGGGGAGAAATGTGGGAATGTCAGGTTGGGTGAGGAACAGAACGGGTGATGCTGGGTTGGGAGTTAACTGGAAATTGCCGCTTCCAGGCCCTGGGGATGGGAGTTATTTCTGGAGCTTAGCTTCTCAGCGGGGCTCAGCTCAACAGAAGGGAAAATGCGTTTATAAGGCGGTGTTGGGGCTGTGGCTCTGTGTGGTTTTTGACCCCAGGTATCGCTGTGACTCGACTCAATGGAGCTGCAGAGATAAAGAGGCCGAGCGACCGGCCTCGCAGGGCAGCTCTGCTGTTTACACTCCCAGGATACCCAGCCCAGCCCTGACTCAGCCCTCAGCAATGATGGTCTGACCCTATTAAGATCAATGGGAGTCTTCCTAACGAGGACATAATTTCACCCCGGAGGCCAATTCGTTAACGAGCGTCTCTGGCTATCCTGTCATTGGGCATGTGAAGAGGGGAGCAACTTGACTTATAAACTGAGCAAATATGTGCTGAGTAAATATGTATTTAATTTAAGCATAGCGACAACACACAGGGTCATAAAAGTCTGGCAGCAAGAGTGAAGAAGAGGAGAGCGCAGCTCCTCACACCAAATATAATTCAGCACTGGTGGTACTTGCTCATTGCAGTCTTGTCTAAGATCAATGTCCAGGGAAATGCTTGCTTACCAATTAGTTCTTGTTTTCAACTGCTGCATGGAGTTGTTTGACAGTCACACAAGTGCTGTTTTGATGACATTTTTTTGCCCTGATGCCCAGGACTCTTCCACCTCTCTATGCAATACTCTTATGCGTGGTTTGCAAAAACACCATGGTCCTGCTGTGTCTGTTGCCAGGAAAGGGCGTTTTAATCATTCTAGTATGCCTATTACAAAGTATTTCTGCTTTTCAAAATAAAAATAGCCTAGCCTGTGTTCTGAGCTAACCTAACCCCTCCCCTTCCACACCATATTTGCGTGTTGGAAAGTTGCTTAACAAAAAAAAAAAAAAAAAGATTTTTTTTCTGAACATTCTTTGTAAGTTAAAATTGGACAGATTAAACTTAATTTAACAGTAATGATCTCCCACAGTTAATGTTTTATTCCAGATAGCAACAGGACACAGTGTGATCCCTAACGAGGTCAGGAAAGGATTTCTTCTGTTGTGCAACGTTGACGGATGTTAGTCTTCTCCGAAGCATTCGAGATTGGCCACTGGCAGCTGATGAATGCTGCACCAGCTGAACTATCGGCTTGCCACGATGTGATAACGCTCTCACCCTGCTCTCCTGTGCTGGATGATCTTGTACAGCCCAGCTGATCCTCCTTAACCCTTCATTTAAGAGAGCTGAAGTTCGCTTGATAAAACTGAACAACCAACTCACCCCTGCACAGATCCGATTATTTCAGTTATTTGGTAGAAAGCTTTTCTCTTTATTTACCAATTTTAAGGAGCTGCTTACTACAGGAAAGGAGTAGGGAGAGATACAAGGAGAGATGGCATCTTGTGTTGTGCTAACAAACATAGGGAGAAAAAATCCCCGAGTTGTGGAGCACATACGCCCTTCTCCAAGTTTGACGCAGAGAAATTCAGCTTGAGGATGTGAATAGTTCTTCCAAGTTTATTCTCACTGTGTTAATCAATGTTTTTGCATTCATTCTCCTGCGCACCAGCTAGCTACGTCTGGCAAGAAAGAGGCAAGCAGGTGTTGTGAAAATGTAAGTATTGTTCTCTCCAATAAGTACAGGTGGGCAGATCCGGGCAGAGGATGGAGGTGATATCTGACAGCAGATGCCAACCCTCAGCCAGAGCAGTTAATATCTCTGTCCCAAGACATTTCCTCTGTTGGGAACCTTGTGACTTAAGCTGGCTGCATCACCAGCTGGGTGCACCTCAGAGCCAGGCCAGCTTTTGCCCAATATCCTGGGCAGGAGCAGGCCAGTGGCTGGCCTCTGGACCCCCACAGGGAATGCTGGCAGGAAAACATGCATATATAGAAACACCACCTCTGTATGGTCCAGAATGTTTTGGTAATCTATTTTTTCACGTGACGTTTTTTTCTCCTTTGTCTGCCAGGTCAGCGCAGCACAGCATTTTTGAATGAAGCCAAGATTTCATCCGTCTTCCTGGGTCACAAGCAGAAAAGGCAAACAATGATTTTGTGAGAGAGTTGCTTGACTGACAAAAAGACACATACGTCCCAGTCTTCAGGCTGTTTTCTTTCTTATCTGCTCAATACCTATCTTTTCAGTATCCCTGGTAACCCATGGAAGCTCCCACTGAAGAGCCTCCCCCAGCTCAGGTAGCTGCTGGTTTGCTTTGTAAATACAAATTAAATACAGGGAGCTGGCTATCTGCATCTAGTTTGTTGTCTGCCTTTGCACTGCTGAACCCAAATCCTGCTGGGATAGGAATAGCATAGATATATTTTTTGCCTTTCATTAAATTTTAAAAATATATCTATTTGTCAGCTGTTGAAATCTTTCTACAGTTGAAACAAAATGTTAAATTGATTACCCAAGCAACTCCACATACAAATAGACTAATGGAGATGGACCATGGGCAACATTTACCCAGTAACTCCATCTTTCTCCTTTCCTTCACCTAGTCAAAAATGAAAGGTTGGATAATTCTGAAGAGCACCCGTGTCCCTGCTCCACCCTTCCTGCTGCACATGGCAGAAAACAGCCCTGCTTTGCCCAGAACTGCCTCGCTCCTTCCTCAGTCCCACGCTGGTAGGAATCAGGGCCTGGAAGTGCTTGGAGAGCATCAGCTCGTTTTCCAGAGGAGGAAAGCATCCCTTTCTAAGGTGCCATTTTCTGACACAACTAAATTGTAAAACAGAAGAACCTTCCCAATTTTAAACGGAAGCCTTGAGCACCAAGCAATGACAAACACCTCGCACCCGTGGGCCTGGTCTGGCTCCCCTGCAGCTCACGGCAGGGCAGCAGCTTGCTCGTTTTGCTTAGGCCATCATGGTGGATCCCAGCACTATCCGAGCTATCGCTGGGACAAACCCAGGGCACAACCTGAGCCCCAAGCACCCTTCTCACTGCTTAAACCCTGCTGGACCCCGAGCTCTGGCTGTGTGAGGAGATCCTAAAGCCTCACAGGTGGCCCCTGGCTCTCTGCTTGTATCCCATCATGGCAGGCTGGAAAATCTACAGCATATGGAAGAAACTGCNCCTGGGGACACGGCTCATTGGGCATGGTGGGATGGGCTGGGGGTGGACTGGAGATCTGAGAGGGCTCCTCCAGCCTCAATGATTCTGTGATTCTACGAAAAGCAGTCATTTACGAATAAAACCACAACAACACAAACCTAAAACTAACTTTCTTTTTATTTATTCACTTAAATATTTTTTCCCCTTCGACCTTCAGGCCTCACGCCGCCTGTGGTGGCCCCCCCGCTCCCCACACGTGCCGTGGAGGTCGTCTGCCGGGGCCAGCAGCAAAACCAGCCCCACGCAGCGGCCGCCCAGCCCGGGGACAGCAGGTGACAGCACTCCCAAACGGGCCACAGCGCGGAAACCCCCACACTCTATGGTCCCCACGCGGCAGACGGGCCCCGCGCGGCGCCTCTCTACCCGCCCCCTCCCCACTCGCTGTCCGCGGGGCGGGAGGAGGACCCCGCCGCGCTGCTGACGTCATCGCTCGCGGCCCGGCGGCGCCGCCTGGTGCTGCGCGCTCGGCCCTCCGCGCTCCCCCCCCCTTCCCCC
>WBMW01000420.1:1028364-1050401 GCA_013396635.1 Penelope pileata | reverse complement strand
GGGGGTTGGGACAAGATGATCTCTAAGGTCCCTTCCAACCTGAACCATTCTGTGATTCTATGAATAAGCATGGCAAAGGTAGGACAAACAGCCTTTTGAAGAGTTTCTTATTAGTCAGTGTTTGTATTGCATGAAAATTTAATGTCTGTCTCCGAGGTGCTGCTTGTCTGCTATAAGAAGCTTGGCACAGACAAATTAGCGTTTCTGTAAACTCATTTTATGAACTTATACAGAAGGCCAGAGCTATTTTTCCATTCAGAAAATTACGGTTGGATTTAACATTAGCTCATCATCGAGAGCCAGAGTAACTGTGCCTTGGATTACTTCTGAAGCAGTGGTGGGTTTTTCTCCCTGCTGCTTTCCAGTCCTTGGTATGGCCATGAGAAAAAAACAACACTGCAGCGTGTTTTGCTGTGAGTTGCTGCTGGTACCATGCGTTGCTGCTTTGAGCGTTGGGTTTTTTTCCGCATCTTTGTGCACGTGGTGTTCTCTCCTTCCTTGCACAGAGCTCTCAGCATTGCTGTGATGGTGCTGCTGCCAGATATTTTGCGTGTGATGGCCTTATCTGGAGAAAATCTATGGCCGAGGTTCGCCCCACGCGCGGGTTTTGGATTTCACTGTGTGCTGAGGACGTGTTTGCGTTCTTCTGAAATGAGCTTCTCAAGGCGGGTTCGTGGGAGCCTGGTAGCACTGAGCAGCACGTTTCCCGTGCAAGCTGTGCACCTGCCTGTTTAATGATTAATTTACGAGGCTGGTCCCCGATTAATGCAAACTGGAGGGCGTCCCATGAATTTTATAGCAATCTCAGTGCTTGGGATCTCCAACGTCTGCCTTCGTTACGCGCTTTGATCTTGTGGGCAATCGGCGATGGCTCTGCCAAGAAAAAATTTTCAACCACTGCAAGCCCTGAGGTTCCATGGGTTGTAATGCTGACTGTGCTCCTCACTGCCACAACAAAAAATGAGGGAAAACTCTACATTGTTAACCATCAAGGACTTGTGTGACCTTAGAAAAGATATTCTGCCATGTCAGAACTGGAGGCAAACATCAGAAGTTGTTGGTTCAGCTGGAAGAGGAGTATCAAATTCCAAGCAATACACTGGGAAGGAATTACTTTCGAGGTTGCCGCTGGTTCTGTGGTTGTTATTTTTTTCAAGCTGAGATTGGGAACAGGCGTCATTATGAGGTCAGTTGCTTGTGTTTTTGGTTACAAGACGTGGAGCTCAGTTTCTTGTTGTGCAAGCTACGCTCTGTACTCCCAGATGCATTTATTTATAGTTGGGTCTTGCGTGCCCGACAGTCTCAGTGCACTTTTGTTAACTGATTGATTGATGGCATCCCAGCACACAGCACGGAGATGTGGAAATGTGGGTCAGTTGGTGGCTGCTTCTCACCAGCACAGGTGGCAGAGATCCTATAAAGTTGTTGTTTTTCATTTCAGGAGCAGCAATGGGTGTTTAACCGTGCCCTCGTTCAGCTATTGGAGTATGAATCATTCTGAGGAGGTGTTGAAGTAGTTCAAAGTTAAAAACAGAACTTGACTTCCTAATTTCTCTAAAATGTCCCTTCTAATGCTGCTGGTAATCTGTTGGGTTTTTTTTTTGGTTGACATTGCTTTGTTTTGTTTCCTCTTTCTAATGGTGAATACACTGATATTTTGTTAACATGTTTTGAACTCCTGGTATAAATGCAGATAAAATTCCAACCTCTGTATAACATAATAACGTCAAAACATGAATTCTTGGATCGTTTGCTGCTCTTCTCAGTAACCTGAACTGTTGAAGATTTCTGTGTGGTGTGAATATGTGTATGATTCCCTAATGGCCTGACTTTACAGGTTTGGTTTTTAAGCATGAAGGAATGGTGAGGTCCAACCGTTGAGGCTGGAGGGATTTCCTAGCCCATAGCTTTCCTAACAGCCCCTATGAAAGGGTAGAACGAGGTGAGGGGATTTCAGTCCTGAAAAGATGGAGAAAATGAATAAAGCCCCAATGCAGGTTGGCACGTTGGTTGGTTTATAAAGTGCATGAACCGTTTCTCCTGAAATTTGTGTAAGATGGAGCCTGCAGTGGGCTGGCTTCTGTTCTGTGCCTTGAGCCCCATGGTTGGGTGAGTGGAGATGGGAAATGGATGGGAAACCATGGGCTGCCCTTACTCCCTGCTAACCAGGAGTGCACCCCAAAGGTGCTCAGTCTTTATATTCTGCTCTGCTCTCGTGAGACCTCACCTGGAGTCTTGTGTCCAGTTCTGGGGCCCCCAGCACAAGAAGGATGTGGAGCTGTTGGAGCGGGTCCAGAGGAGGCCACGAGGATGCTCAGAGGGCTGNTTCCAACCTGAACCATTCTGTGATTCTGTGGGCTATGGGAGTCCCCTCAGAAAGGAAACACAAGAAAGGTATAGCAGCCAGCGTTGGTGTTTTCCTTCCTCTTTGGTGTTGCTGAAACCCCAAGTGCCGCCATATCAGTTGATCTGCTTTGCTGAAAAAGCTCAGGGTGTAGCGTGAGCATCAGTCGGGTGCGATTGCCTTGAGAGTAAATGACCACACAATTTTAGCAATTGAGCAGAAAAACGGTGCATCCTCTAACCTGCTTGGTTTCCTTTCCCTATCTGTGAAAGAAGCACGAGCTATTTATACGTTGAAGATGTTCTGATGGTGATGTTTTCACGGAAACGTGGAGGTTTAGAAGCACGTTGTGGTGGCTGCTCTGCATGGCAACTGGTATTCAGCTTTTGTCTCTTCTGAGAATTACACTGTCCTACAGAAGAAATGTGGTTAGTGTTGCTATAAATACGCCTAAATCAGCTTCACTGAGGCTTATGAGAAAGGATATTGTGTGTTAAAAGTGAAGACGTTGAAATGTGATCTTAATTTCGCTATTCAGTGCTGACGGGAGTTTGTCGTGAAATTTAATGAGAAAAAGTCCCTGCCTGAAAATCCTGTGGTCTGATCCGAGCGGGTCGAGGCATCAGAACATCTTTGTGCCTGAGCTCTGCTGCTTTCAGTGCTAGAGATGTGTCTGGGACACCGTGCTGAAGAAGCCATCCTTCTCCTTACCAGCCAACCAAAACCTTCTCTCAGCATCTCAAGGCTTTTAGGACTGGGATGATGGTGGAGGTGTGAAGGTGCAGTGGTCCACCGTGTACAGATGTGTTCTTGGCCTCCTCGAGCAGCGAGCTGGGCGTTAGCACGAGGCTCACCGGGACTTGGAGGACCCCACAGACCCGATGTCTCCATCAGGAGGGCTCCCAGGGGTGCCAGGGGAGGTTTGTCCTCTTTTTGTAGCTCGATGCATCTTGTTGCATCGTTCTGGGGTAACGACATAGCTTTAGGGCTAAAAACACACCCGGAGTCCCATGGCACAGCCTATGCACCTGCTGGGATCCCAGTAGTTTTCCTTTTCCTGGCTCTTAACCTGTGTGTTCCTCCCCAGTTCCTAGATTTTTCTCTTTGTGCAGGCATTGTGCAGCCTTCCAGGATGGAGCTGTGGCTCTGATCCCCGGAGGAGCCGTGCCTTTCCTCTGGATTTGAGCTTTTTCCAAGGATTTGAGCTTTTCTTTACGGGCTGTGAGGAGCAGGGCAGGTTGCTGTGCCTGTTCTCTTGCAGACCCACTGCAGCTTGGAAATGGCACGAGCATCCCCCTGCTCTCCATAGACCTTAATGCTGTAACATTGCCTGGAAAACAGATTTTTTTTTTCTTTTTTTCCTTCTGTTGTGGCTGGGGAACAGCAGAAATCACCTCTCGGGAAGGTATTATTTGCTTTTTTTTTATATATATATCGAAGATATAGCTGACAGCTGCATGCATATCCATCGATTTCTGTTTAACCTCTAATTTTACTCATTTCATCCTGCTTTAACCTTATGACAGGCATCAGAAGGCTGCTAAAGCCTGGGCTTCTCATAGCTGGGCTGCTCAGGGTGCTCTCTGGGCATGAAGGTTTGTTGGCTCTGCGTGCTGCTGAGCGCAGCCTGGTTGCAGCTCTGCCTCCCAGACTCCAGAGCTGGCATTGCTTATTCCTGTCGTGTCTCCTAGCGCAGCGCTTTTATGAATGGTGAGGCCAGAAGCAACAAATTTGCACTGAAAAATTAAGAGTCGCTGGACGAAGGCCACTTACCGTCAGTGCTGGAGGAAATACACCGCTCTGAGTGGTTCCTGTGGTATCTTTGTCACATCTGAAGGAGGAGAGCTACTCATTTGGAAGCCAGCGAGCGGCGTGGAGAATTTTTATGCTCTCATTGAAGCATGTAAAGGTGCTGGATGCCTGATAAACACAGCGCTGGAGCCCCAGTGGGAGGCTGGGCTGCTGATGGGCTGAGGATTTACAGCGGTTTGGGGTTGAGTCCTGGCACAAGTTGCTTTTACTTCAATCTGCAGTTAAATAAAAAACCTGATAGCTATGATTGTAATGGGGTTATAACATACATGCATGCAGTGACCTTCTGGCACTTGGTCAGAGGTTCTCCTTCCTGCTAATGACTTGGAGTAGAAATCACTCCGTAGCAGGAAAGAGCTTTTTAGAAGCTTTTTCTCTTGGTCAGACATGTTGTTAGCTCTTGAATACGCAGAAAAAGTCTTGAAAAACAAAATCTGGAAAATTGTGGCCCTCATTAGCCTTCTCTTGCTGTAACATCAGTGTAGGCTGAGAGTAGGAGGAGTCGGAGCTTTCTAAATCTTTTTGTCGTCGGGATGTTTTCCTTTTGGCAGTTACCTTCGTGTCTCTGACGGGTGAAACATTTGCAGCGTAGCAAAGCTGTACAATTACGTAGGTGTGGGTTTGAAATCATAATTGTGCAGGTCACTTCGTGTTCCTTCGGTGTGTCGTGTCCTGGTTCAGTGATGGGCTTAAGGAGAGAAGACCACGTCAGTGATGGGAGATCCAAAGTAGATTTGATGTATGTGTTTATAAAATGTTCAGTATGTTAAGATCATCCCGTCCTGATCTTGTGAGCAAAGCTCTGAGAGTTTGTAGAGCAACACATCGAAAAGACACGCGTGCTGGCACTGATGTTGTTTGAGGCATTCCCTTACCGGTACAGTCAACTAAACCACAGCTTTCCATATGGGGCATTTTGAAATTAAACCAGCTGGAGGCTGTAACTAGTGGTGTTCCCCAGGGAACTGGGGATNGCCCTGGTCAGGCCTCACCTGGAGCCCTGTGTCCAGTTCTGGGCTCCCCTGTATCAGAAAGACAGGGACCTGCTGGAAAGAGTCCAGCGGAGGCCACAAAGATGATCAAGGGCCTGGAGCATCTCCCCTATGAGGAGAGGCTCAGTAAGCTGGGTCTGTTCAGCCTGGAGAAAAGAAGGCTGAGAGGGGACCTGGACAATGTTTATAAGTATCTTAGGTGCAGGAGGCAAATGGAGGTGGGGAACCTCTTTTCGGTGGTCAGTGGGGACAGGACAAGGGGCAATGGCCTTAAGCTGGAGCACAGGAAGTTCCGCACCAACATGCGGAAGAACTTCTTCACGGTGCGGGTGACAGAGCACTGGCACAGGCTGCCCAGGGAGGTGTGGAGTCTCCTTCCCTGGAGATATTCCAGACCCGCCTGGACGCCCACCTGTGCACCCTGCTGTAGGGAACCTGCTCTGGCAGGGGGTTGGACTCGGTGATCTCTCGAGGTCCCTTCCAACCCCTGCAATTCTGTGATTCATGTCTAGGGTCTGAAAGTACAACCCCAGCGCTGCTGGGAGCTGCCTTTTGAGGAGCACTACCCATGGGCGGTTTGGGAGGTGAGGCTGACCAGGCACCAGGTGTTCTGGGTGGCTGAAGCTGGATGATGTCAACATGCTGATGCAATTTTCTTTCAGAAATAATTCTCCAGGAGCTTGGCAGCTGCAGGTGGAGCCAAGGAGAGCGCAGCGTGCTTCTCTGCTTCCCAGTGGTATTGATAGCAAACTCGGGGCAGCAAATTGCAGCAGGGCAGAAAGCAGGGAAAGGAAATCCCTGTGCATCCCCATGTCTGTTCCTCTCCACTCATGGTTCGTACCTTGATTTTTCCCTGTTTTTTTTTTTTTTTTCAATGAAGATTGAGTTGAGCAGGGTGTAGCACGTTTCCCTTTCCGAGTGAATTAAAGTGGGATGGGATTACAGGATTGATTTATGAACTGGTTCACTGCTTTGATGCCTGATTGATTCAGCACAGCCAGCACTTTGCAGCCCGTGCAGACTGAGCCTCCTGGAGCAAATCAGTGCATGGCTGGCCGTCTGCAGCTGGTGACAGAGAGCCTTTTCCATGCCTTCTTCTGGGGAATGCAGAGCCCTTTCCCAAAGTCAGACTGCAGAGCTCATCGTGAACGCTGGAGATGAGAACATAGTGTGTGCACACAGCTCATATTACTTATTTGTGCTGAGGGAGTATGTGGGAGTCCTAGTCATAACATTTGGATTGTGTTTCCCCTAAAATAGTCCGTGTTGTAAGCTGGCTTGATTATTTGTAGCGGTGGGATCCACGTTTGCTGGCTCACATCACATTTTCTGGCTTTTTCATTGCTACTCTTTTGTTTTAGTACCTTGGCTGTGTTTTCCGAAGTGATGTTGTATGCTTTCTGTCCTTAATTCGCTTTTAAAATCTTTTTCTTCGTGTAGGTATAAGCAAATTTTGCCCTTGGGCACACATACTCATCGTTTTTTAAGAGCAGTTTTTAAAAAAAATCTCAAGAGTGAAGAGCTGGTCGTAGAAAGTAACATTAGGTGAGTGTTCAGCCTGTGGAATAGCAGTGTAGTGTCTGATTTTAAAAACAAAAGGAGTGGAAAACGTGATCTGTATAGCTACAGACACAGCCATCTGACCTTGAGAGCTGGTGTTAAGGAAAGAATGATTGGAGACAGAAAATGCCAGGTGTGTGCATCCTGCTGTTTTAGACAGAATACATCCTCAGCCAGAGAGCTGGGATGCGTGTGGGCGGTGGTTTGAAGCATCCTTTAGGACAAAGGTAACAGCTAAATGCTGCCTGGACTTTGAGAACCCTGCCTGGGTCGGTGTGACCCGGAGCAGGGCTGAGAAGGAAGCTGGGGAACGCGGCGTGATGCGCCAGGAGCCTCTCCCTGCTGGTGTGGGAGCCAGGAGCAGGGGGCAAGCTGCCAGGCAAGCTTGCTTCTGCTCTATCACCTGAATTGACATAAAATTAGGAAGAATTTGTTCCCTGAAAGAGTGATCAGGCACTGGCACAGCTGCCCGGGGAGTGGTGGAGTCACCGTCCCTGGAGGTGTTAGGAACCGTGGAGATGTGGCACTTGGGGACATGGCTCAGTGGGCATGGTGGGATGGGCTGGGGTTGGATTGGGGATCTGAGAGCTCTTTTCCAACCTGAATGATTCTATGAAAATGCATCAGGCTCCTTCTCAGCCATCAGGGATCAGTTGTTAGGTGTTTAAATGGGGAATATTTGTTTGGTGGGAAGCCAGAGCTGGAAGCTAGTCCAATATTGACATGGATGAGCTGGGCACTGATTGCATCACTGATGGTGTCACTGGGAAGCCTGGGCACACGTCACCCTCAAAGAGCAGGATGGGTGAAGTGTCAGAACTGGGATGTGCAGTGCTGTGTCGCAGTGCTTGCCTGCAGCTGTTCCTCATCCACAAAGGAGGAAGCAGTGGGGCAGCACGCCGTGGGTGCCACGCGTGCGCTCGTTCCAGTCCCTGGAGGTGCACGTTGCTGAGCGTGTAATGCTCCCCTCGTGATTTGGAAAAATGGAACCAAGGATGTTTTTTGCAATGAAGCAGTGATTCTATGAATCCTCACATTCAAGGTGGGGTTTGGTGATTCACAGGCACTCGGTGATCCCGATGATCATCGCTCTCCGTGCAGCCTGCAGGCACCAGCACAGGGTGGGATGCATTGCAGACAGGAATACAGCGATTGCAGAACCTTTTCTCATGCAGTCTTCCCCATTACAACCTATGAAATTGTATTAGACATCAGTTACTGTAGTTTTTTTCTTCCCACCCGTTGCTCTGCAGCTCCCGGTTCAGCAGCGTTGATTGGGAGCGGATAATGGATATTTTATTTTCCAATTGTTACGATGTCAGTATTTTCCCAAATGGAAAAATATTTTCACATTCCAATTTAACTGCGTGAAAAGGTTACACAAAGGCCTCTAGCACTCTTGCTCCAGAGCAGCAGCCTCAAATGGAAATAATTAAAGCCAAACGATGTGTTTATGCTGTCTGGCAGCGTGGGTTGGCATGGCAGCAGGGCGAGCGGGGGGCTCTCACCACGCTGTGCCTCCCATCAGGGCTCGAAGTTAGCCACGTTCCCACCCCAAAATCAGAGTTTTGAGTGGCCCAAGTCCTGCTCTGCATATAAAATAATTTGCAGAAGTCCTGTTTTTTTTTTTCCTTGCTTGCATGTTTATGGGTTGGGTTGGTTTTATTAAATTGTTTGATGCGAGAGGTTTTATTTCCAGCTTTCTGCTGGCAACATCCAGGTTTTCTGCTGGAAATGGCGTTCTTCATTTTCAGCCGGTTGTGTGCCGGACCCAGCAGCACACGTGGTCACTGCTCAGGTGGTGAAGGTGCTGTGCTGAGGTGCTGGTGGGGCTGAAACATTGACTGCGACCCATTGAGCTTTTAATGGCTTAGGAAAGTCAAAGAAAATCTCACGTAGGAAGCGATGTTATTGGTGAGGGATGCTAAAGCCATGAGACCATCGATTGTAGTTTGGGGATATAATTTCTGCAGGGTGTGTTTCTAAAGTATTCTTTTTGATTTGTTTTTTCCTTATTTACATAGACAAGGAAGGGATGCCATCCAGAGGGACCTGGACAGGCTTGAGAGGTGGGCCCATGCCAACCTCGTGAAGTTCAACAAAGCCAAGTGCAAGGTCCTGCACCTGGGTCGGAGCAATCCCAAGCACACATACAGGCTGGGTGGAGAATGGCTTGAGAGTAGCCCTGAGGAGAGGGACTTGGGGGTGTGTGTTGATGAGAAACTCACCATGAGCCGGCAGTGTGCGCTTGCAGCCCAGAAGGCCAACGGGATCCTGGGCTGCATCAAGAGAAGCGTGGCCAGCAGGGCGAGGGAGGGGATTCTGCCCCTCTGCTCTGCTCTGTGAGACCTCACCTGGAGTCTTGTGTCCAGTTCTGGGGCCCCCAACACAAGAAGGATGTGGAGCTGTTGGAGCGGGTCCAGAGGAGGGCCACGAGGATGCTCAGAGGGCTGGAGCACCTCCCCTACAAGGACAGGCTGAGAGAGTTGGGGCTGTTCAGCCTGGAGAAGAGAAGGCTGCGGGGGGACCTGACAGCAGCCTTCCAGGACCTGAAGGGGCCTCCAGGAAAGCTGGGGAGAAGCTTTTTACAAGGATAGATAATGACAGGACAAGGGGTAATGGTTATAAACTGGAAGAGGGTAGATTTAGACTAGATGTAAGGAAGAAATTCTTCACTGTGAGGGTGGTGAGACACTGGAACAGGTTGCCCAGAGAAGTTGTGGATGCCCCCTCCCTGGCAGTGTTCAAGGCCAGGCTGGATGGGGCTTTGGGCAACCTGGTCTGCTGGGAGGTGTCCTTGCCCATGGCAGGGGGGTTGGGACAAGATGATCTCTAAGGTCCCTTCCAACCTGAACCATTCTATGATTCTATGACAACTTCCCATTTTTTTCCAACCTTCTTCTTGGGGTCTAACGCGATTCTTTCTAATACAATCCTTAAAATCCATAGCGCAAAACCATTGCACGACTGCGAACTCGGGGTTTTTATGTCAAGCTTCTACTCCCTGAGACTTCTATAAACCAAACACTCATCTTGACAGCGCGTCCGTGTTTGGTCAACGCTGCAACGTGGCTGAACGAAGCGAGCTCCCCCATGCTGTGCAGCAAAGCAGGGGCAGGACGAGGTTTTGGAGGCTCAGGGCTCGCTTGGCAGAGCAGTGTCAGCTTGCTGACAAGTCACAGCTCTGCTCATGCAGAAATCATTCTGTCTCCAGAGCAGCGAGGGCAAAGAGCTCTGGGAAGACAGCGGCTTCGCGGTTCAGCGCGGAGCGATGCGGATCGCAGGCAGGAGGCAGCTCTGAACCAAGCCCCTAAGAAATGAATTAACCGTGGCTTTTGCTAGCTGCTCGCCCTGTGCCAAATGCTTGCTGATCATGGTGCCAAGCTGCATTAGCGGTGTGAGGTCCTCTGCCTCATCGAGGTGGGAAAGCCACCATGCAAATAGCACCTAAATCCATTTGGGTTCAGGAACGAGAGCAGTTTCAGGTTGGATTTTGGGGAAAATTTCTTCTTCGAGTGGTCAGGCACTGGCAGAGCTGCCCAAGGAGGTGGTGGAGTCACCGTCCCTGGAGGTGTTCAAGATATGGCTGGATGTGGTACTAAGGGACGTGGTTTAGTGGTTTAATGGGTGAGCTTGGTAGGTGGACTGTTGGAGTAGATGAGCTTGGCTGCTACGTTTAACTCTCCCATTTTGTACAAACTCCCTGAAAATAGCCCATTTCCTCCCTCATGGTAAAAGGAGCAGTAGAGATGGGCGAGTTTAATGGTTGCCTTTGGTTGAAGAGCCCTGTTTGCTCTCAAGAATTTGTTGTGTTTGCTGTCCATGAAACACTTTTGGATTTTACATTAAAGCTGTTAATTGCACGTAACAGAACATAGAGGTTCCGGTTAAGCTTTGAAATCAGTGGGCCAACTCTTTGACATGCTGTGTTCATTATTTATCAGCCTTCTTTGGAACAGGTGCCCTCCTGGCCATTCACTGAGGGGGAGGGAAAATAAAAACCAGTGTGATTTTGTGATGTCGTCAATAGTGAATGTTTTAAGTGCTGCCTATCCCCACTGCTTTGGAGGAGCCATTGCCCATTAACCCCTGCTTGAAACTAGTGGCAAAGTCAGGGTGTGCAGCTTGGGGCAGCTGCTGCTTCCTTACCTGTAATGTTTAACTCATGGGTGTCCAACCTTATGGCTTGCCTGGGCCACACTGAGTGACGAGGAATTCTCTTGGGCTACATAGAAAGCTACATAGAAAATATGTAGTATAGTTAATGTATGTAACTAACAGAACTTTTTTTTATATATGCTTTTTATTAAAACATGGGAAAAAAGCAACAAAAACATGAAACCAGTGGGATGTTTGGCCTTGTTGTTGTGAAACCAATGCATCAGGCTGGTTTCATGGAAGTGGTTGCAACTCTTAGAGAGTTCTCAAGGTGTTCTCAAAATCTCATCAGAGATTTTTGCTGGAATTCTACTCTTCCTATGCTTCATCCTTGAAAACAGTTGATCACAAATGTACGTACTGCCAAAAAGTGATGACGTGAATAAGGCAGGATTGTGGCACGAGGGATGCTTGTCTCTGCTAAGACAGGGCTTGTAAAAGTCTCCTAGGGAGACACGATCACGTTTTTCTTTGAGTTGAATGTCTGATTCCAGCTCCATGCATTCCATTTGAAAATCTGCAGGTAATGTATTTCTGTCGACTGAAAATGGAGTCAGAAATTATGGAAAAATAGATGATTTTTTTTTTGCAACCTTGAAACCTATTCTCAAATTCCTTTACCACATGGAAAGCAAGGCTGCCTATTTTTTTTTTACTGTTCTCAGGACTGTGTTTAGCCAACATATCAAAATATATACAGATATTTGCCATAGCTTGGGTTAGCACTGCATGGAGCCCTCCCTGTGTCCGGGCTCCAGCTCAGACAGTGCCAAGGGCTCAGGGATGGGTGCCATGGATGTCTTGAAAACTTTAATTTCACAGCAAAAAGTTCAGTCCTGGGGAATGCCATCTCCTGGTTTGAGACCTGTTGGATGCTTCAGACTCTGCTAGTTAAACTGGAGATGGGAAGCCCAACCCCTGAGCAAAGCAGCCGGAGAATTGGAGTGTTTCCACTTTCTCCAAAATAGGGATTGTAATTAGGGGAACAATTTGACGACAAGCCAGTTCGAACAGCCTGGCTTAATCTAAATAAAACCAAAAAGCTCTGAGCAAGTTTGCTCTCCCTTTTCCTAAATCAGACTTGAATAAATAAGTTAAATAATGAGATGCAAAAAGCTCAAAATTGTGCTGCAGAGCTGTTGGCAGACAAGAAAGCATCTGTTCCTGCAGTCGGGATGAAGGGGAAAACAAGTTGGGTCTCCATCCTTGTCCTGCCTGGGCTGAGTCCTGGGGCTGTGACAGCTCTGCTTTGTCCATGAGCACTTGGGTGCCAGTCCAGAGGGCTGGATACCACCCTCCTGGCTGCTTTCCTGGGAAACATCTTTGCTTTTTGTCTTCCAGGGTGGGCTGACAGCTCTGTGCATTCCGGTGCAAGAGGGCTGTAAGGTGACCTGTGCTAGGAGAACCCTTGGGGACTCCCTGCAGTCCTGATGCTCTGAGAGGCTCGGAAACGGGACGTGCAGAATTTGAACTTGCAGAAAAAACATTGTGTACCCTTTAATTTTTTTTTTTTTTTTCTGGGCAATTAGAAAAGATTGCAAATGAGCTTTTGCAAATCATGGTGAGGTTTGTAGAGTTCCCTGTGAAACATCTCCATTGTGTCAGCTGTGGTTCCAAGTATCAAGTCTAAATTTGTCTGCCTGGCTTTAAATTAAAAGACTCCAACTGTGTGACTTCTTATTTATGCTTTGCATTGATAATTTTATCATAAAAACATTAATTTTATCATAGAATCATTCAGGTTGGAAAAGAGCTCTCAGATCCCCAGCCCAACCCCAGCCCATCCCACCATGCCCACTGAGCCATGTCCCCAAGTGCCACATCTCCATGGGTCTGGAGCACCTCCAGGGACAGTGACCCCACCACTCCTTGGGCAGCTGTGCCAGTGCCTGACCACTCTTTTGGAGAAGAAATTTTTCCTAGTATCCAACTTGCACCTTCCCATGGGTCAAACAGTGGAAGAACCAAATTCTTCCTGAAAACTCATGCCTCCAGTGACTTATATCATTGTATTATGTGTCAAGTGGCAATTTCTTACTATGATTGCTTCACTCCTTATCCCTTGTTCTATAAATTAACTCTGGCAGATTGATGTAAAGTGCAGCAGATGAGGAAGTTGCTGACCTTACGATGCGTTGATGGCATTCACCTTTAATTGTTGGGGCTGCTGGAACCGAGCACCCAATGTCAGCGTGGGTTCCACCTTCTGCTCCAGAGGACTCGGCAGAAATGCTTCTCTTTACCCTGTCAGGAAGGAATAACTGGAAGTCTTGTGACTTGGTTTTGGAAATTTTGGAGTTGGAGAGATCTTTTTCTTATAGGGCTTAAGGGTGCTTGTGGTGGGGTTGGTGTTACTCCTTTTAAATTGTGCTTTGGGACATCTTGGTTAGGAATGGAGGTAACAAAATAGAACTGCAAGAAGCTGATTGAGAAGCTGGGATGAGGCAAAACCATTCCTGTTTTCCTTAACAACAAAAACCGGGAACAGAGCAACGTTTTGTGCAAAATTCCTCATTAGTACAAATGCACTTTTCCTATAGATGGTACCAAAATGAGGAAAGAATTCACGATGACTTAATCCTAAATAATGAAGCAGGATTTTTTTATCCAGAGATGTTTAGTTGAGAGATGACCTTTATCTCATCCTCAGTTTGGTAGTGAAGTGAGAGGTGATTTCAAAACTTTGCATAGGCAGTGTTGAGCCACTGCCTTTGCTTTTGCTGCTACAAATCTGTTGGGAGCAGATGGAATTTCATTTTTTCCTGCTACTGTCCAAGAATAACTTCTTTTTAAGGCATTTCAGAAATGATGGGGAAAGGTGCATATGGCAAATCTGAGGATGGATGATGAGTTTTGCAGCTACGCCTGCCCTGGGGGTGTTCAGTCTTTTGGTGGACAGCTGCAAGCCCTGCAGACCTGTGTAGAGTCATAGAATGGTTCAGGTTGGAAGGGACCTTCGAGATCGTCTTGTTCCAACCCCCCTGCCATGGACAAGGACCCCCCCACCAGACCAGGTTGCCCAAAGCCCCATCCAGCCTGGCCTTGAACACTGCCAGGGAGGGGGCACCCACAGGACCTGCACCTGAAATGCCTGAAGGCTGCCAACAGTTGCCTTACTTTCCAGATTGACCCCAGTGTTTATGAAGCATCTCATCTATTGGGTCAATTTCCTATTTCTATAAGTTACTTTAAGGAAAGATTTCATTGCTTTGTAGTGATTATCAAGAGACCTGTGCTTACTACGAGAAGGAAAATCAAGTTGTGTGCCCGCCCGCCCGCGGTGCTGAGCAGTCGGTGGGATGGTGGCCATGACCCTTCCTGCACCGCCGAGCTGTTGTAGACAAACTGCTCATGGTGTGGAGGAGTGCCAACAGATCCTGGGCTACAAAGATATTTTGGCGAGCCTGTTGCTAAGGCTGCACTGACACAAACCATAAATCCTCCGTTACGTGCAAATCCCCGCCTCGGTTCCAAATTTTCAACGTGAACTCAAGATGCAAAGCTGCTTCTAAGTCCTTGCGTGGTTAAAACGCACGTAAAACTGCTTTTTTTAATAAGATTTTTACTGATTTTTTTTATTTTAGTGGTGATAAAATTATTTATTTATTTATTTATTAAGGTTTTCTTGCTGTTTCCTGCACTCCAATAAAGAAGGCAGGGCTGGGTGTTTTAATACCAGTCTTTTTAGACTAGGAAAGCTCTCCTAGTGGCACTGATTTAGTGATGCATTTAACAAACATAGCAGTGTATAGTGGCTAAAGCATCCCTCTTCCTAAGGGGTGCTGCTGTGGAGTCATTGGTACTTGCTGGGCACGGAGAGGATGAGGAACACGTTCTGGCGTTTGCAGATCACTCTGTCACAGTTTAAATCTGTTGAGTTATTGGGTGCTGTTCACATTTCATTTATTTTATCAGGGTCTTTCATAAAAAGTGATGGTTTGAGCAGAGTGGGCTTGCTTCATTCTCGCAAGAAGCCACTGGAAAAAATTGTGGCTCAGTGGGGCAAGGAGCCAAGTGTGGCTCAAGCACTATTGCTGGCAGTAGAAGTTCTGATTTAAGAGGCTGCGATGAATTCATCAAATCTATGCTAAAAATGGCCTTTTCTTTCCATTCACTGAGCCAGAATCACAGGATTGTAGGGTTTGCAAGGAATCTCTGGAGGTCCCCAGGCCATCCCCCAAAGCAGTTCCCTGCAGCAGTGGCACAGGAACGTCCAGGTGGGTTTGGATATCTCCAGGGAAGGAAACTCCCTCACCTCTCTGGGCAGCTTGTGCTGGGGCTTTGCCACCCTCAAAGGAAAGAAATTTTTTCTTGTGTTCAGATGGAATTTCCTGTGTTTCAGTTTGTGTCCCTCGTCCTGTCGCTGGGCACCACCACAAAGAGCTTGGCCCCATCCACTTGGCCCCCATCCTTTAGATATTGATGGCATTGACCAGATCCCCTCAGCCTTCCCTTCTCCAGGCTGAACAGCCCCGGGGCTCTCAGCCTTTCCCCACCAGGAGATGCCCCAGCCCTCACCATCTCTGCACCCTCCATGGACTCTCTCCACAGTTCCCACCTGCCTGGAACTGGGGACCCAGCGCTGGGCCCAGGGCTCCAGGTGGGGCCTCCCCAGGGCAGAGCAGAGGGGAGGGCACCTCGCTGCCCTCCTGGCCACATCCTGTGTAATGCACCCCAGGATCCCATCCGCCTTCTTGGCCACCAGAGCCTTCTTGGTCACCCTGTTGGCCACCAGGACACCGTTGGCCACCAGAACACCATTGGCCTTGTTGGCCTCAGGGGTACACTGTTGGCTCATGGTCAACTGTTGGCCACCAGGACCCCCAGGTCCTTCTCACGAGTTTCCTCTCTGCCCAACTCTCAGCCTGCCCAGGTCTTGCTGCATGGCAGCACAGCAGTGCTACCACCAAAGCACAAGAACACGTCGCTTTGTAATGCTTCATGTTTGCAATTTTAGTATATAAATGTATCCTGCCTAACCTGGAGCCATCTGATGTTTATTTTTGATTGGTGTTTATTTTACGCTTTTTGTTCTGCTTAACAGAGGAGCTTCTCAAGAAGCTCGCTGTGTGCCTTGACAAGATACTCCAAGCATTCAATATTTAGCTGCTTTTTTTCCTGCTTTGTGGGAAATTGCTTTCATTAAAAGTGGGTCATTTGGGGAAAATACCACTCACCTTTCTGCAGAGGGTTGCAGAACACAGCATGGAGTGGAAGAGCTGGCTTGAAATGAAGTGTAAGGGCAGGGGAGAAGGACTGACACACGAAATGTTTAGGGAACCTACATCTCTTAATTTTAAACCTTTTCCCCTTCCCTTTCCATTATCTCCTTGTGTAAAAAGTCACTCTCCCTCCTTTTTATAAGATCCCTTTTTAGAAGGTTGTACTGATCAAGATGGTCGAGTTATTCTTCCTCTTGGTACTCTGTGCACGTCTCCATCTCACCAATTAATTCCTTGTCCATCTCTTTCTTAAGGCTGAATACTATTTAAATGCCTTTTGTTCTTTAAGGTAACCAATGTAAGGAGAAGGATGTTCTGGAGCTGGCAGTATAACCTCATATAATACAGACATGCACCCTTTATTTCTAGGGGACTGCATTTGCCCCTCGAGTTTGAATTTAATGCTCAGTCCTCATCTGGGCTCGTGTGGCTGTTGGATTACTCCTGCTAAACGTGTCATCTTAGTGAACACTTTGCTCATGAGTATTTTTACAATGGTATAAATAGATGAATAGTTTGAAAATCTGTTTCATTAACAAATAATGTATTTTCTTCCAGGTTTGTAAGTGGATGCTTAGTTGTCAAATGCTGCGTTGATGCCCAGGGCAGCATTAAAACCTGTGCAGCTCTCTGTGTGCAACTGGGTGTAGGAGCTCCTGTGAATATTCAGTAACACCAGCCCAAATTGATGTAATCAAAGCCAGGATGCCCAGAGCACGTGTTCCAGGCAGGATTCCACTTTCAGTATTGCTCTCCTGCACTTTGCATGACCTTTTCTGTGTCACTTCAGCCAGAAAACTGCATTAAAATTTGTTAGGGATTGGCGTGCTGCGGGTTCACAAAACCTTACCTGGGTCTTGGGATATGTGTGTTTTGTTTCTATAATGATTTATACCTGCAGATTTGCATCAAACCCCTTTTTCAGATCAGAACCAAATGGATGTTAACCTTCACACCAAGCTGTTTTCTCACTTGTTTGAATTTCTTTTTAGGGAACATTTCCCGGCAGGTAACGCTGCTACCTGTAGCTTAGAAATTTTTGTATGTCAGGCAGGAAATAAAAGGAATTATTTCTATCCCTATTAGGAAAGTGGGTCAGGTTGTGATATTTATTTATAGGACGTCTCAATATTTTCATTTTCCTTTTTTTGCTGCAAAACTGACTGATCTTTGGCCTGAGCTTTCTGCAGATGCTGCTGCTGGTTGCTGAGCTCTGTGCCTGGCCTAGAAAACAGCCATGCTGGATGGGGGCAGGTGTGAAGCTGGGCTAAAAGGGACTTGAAAGGTGCTTTGGGGGATAAATGGAGTGTTTGGAGGTGCAGTGGGTAGGGCAGGCATGCCCAGCCCCTGGCACTGTCTGAGCTGAAGCCAGGATATGGGGAGGGCTCCATGCAGTGCTAGCTCAAGTGATGGCAAATTGTTTTAGGCATTTTGATGCATTGGCTCAACGCAGTCCTGCAAACAGGGCTGAAAAAATCCTCCATTTTTTTGGTCTATTTGCAACTCCACTTTCAGCATTACCTGCAAAGTTCCAAATGGAATGCATGGAGTTGCAATCAAACATTCAGCTCAAAGGAAAACGTGATCATGTCTCTCTCTGAGATTTCTACAAGCCCTGTCTTAGCAGAGAGAAATGTCACAAATACTCCCAGTTGCCCCTTATTCATGTCATTGCTTTCTGGCAGTGTCTGGTCACATTTGTGATCAACTGCTTTCAAGGATGAGGCACAGGAAGAGTAAAATTTTATCAAAAATCTCTGGCGAACACCTTGAGAACTCACAGGGAATTGCAGCCACTTCCATCGCACCACCCTGATGCATTGGTTTCACAAAAACAAGGTCAGATATCCCAATAGTTTTATGGTTTTTTGCTCTTCTTTTTATGTTTTAATAAAATATATATATAAAAAGAGCATTGTTAGTTATATACAGTAACTATATTACGTATTTTCTATGCAGGCTGAGACAATTCCTCTTCACTCAGTGTGGCCCAGGCAAGCCCAGAGGTTGGGCACCCATCGGTTAGGGAGAATTTGGCAACAATTTCACCTGTGGCTTTGGTGGGAGAGAAGGGTTGCTGCTGCTTTGGTTTCCCTTGAGCTTGGGGATTGCCTATTCCTTGGCAAACTGCAGCAGGGTGAGGATCCTCTGCTCCGTGGAGGTGACCTTAAACTCCATTTATTTCAGCTTGCAGCTGGCTGGAAGCTGAAGTCAGCAGCTCAGCGCTGTTTCATTCACAGTTCAGTGTGCTCACCACCAGTGGACACTTAATACCAATATATACCAATAACACCTGGGCTTAAGTGTAGGACTGGTGACTTGAAAGCTTATTGAAATAAAGTGCCCTTTAGCTCCAGAAGAATATTGATGTGTCTATCAATTGTGAGCATGTGTGGTTTAAAAATTATAATTATGGTGCCTTATTGACAAGGTACACAGGTGTGGGGTACTGCAATTGGAGCCCTTATACATGTACTTAAGATACCTTTTTGATTAATTGAATGTTTCTAAGTCTGGGAAAATGCTGAAAAATCAGCCAGCAAACTTTGTGTGCTGTTTGCAGCCAAGTGTGAATCACAGTGAACTTCTGAAACAGGGAGGGCAGGGTAAAGGTGCTGACCCCTAGCAAAGTGAATTCAGGTGGGTAGAATCAACAGTGTCTAAAACAGCCTGAAATAGCTCATCTATAACATATTAATTTGTAATTTTTTTAAGCCTTTGAGCTGGCAAGATCTTGGCAAATTTCTACAGGTGTGTGAGCTTGGTTTTAAATTCTTTATAGACCAAATGTATGCCTAGATTCGTTTCTGTTAAAATTACACTGGTTGTATTTTACCCTAACACGGGTCAAAAATCTTCAGTGTGTGAACTCATTGGCAAAAGCAGAAATTCTTGAATTAGAATCTTGCATAGAATTAGCTCCATCTTTAGTTTCTAATCAGAATTTAAGTAGTACCATGCTGTATTTTTTGAAAGGGGGGATACTGTCCTCCAGAATGGGATGATGAGTTTAGGTGCTAAAGCCTTCTGCCCTACCTGATGTGAGGTTTGACTATCTGCAAATTGGAACTTGAACACGTTAAAGAAGAGCAATAACAAAGAACAGTTTTGTGTTGCTTTTTTCAGTGGTTCTGAGTATATTCAGAATCAGTTTTTCCCAGATGTGCCTTAGTTAGGCATAGCTTACATCGTACGCCTTCTATATTGCACGAAGCCAGGATTGTGGATAATGCAGTGAATCTGTTTGATCATCCAGTGGCAGACCTTGATGGGACCTGTCTGGCTCAGGAGCTCTTTCATCACCAGCCTTTGATGATTCTCTTTGAATAACGTCCTTTCCCCGTACTTTTGTCTCTCAGGGTGCTCTGTTTGGGGCGATGCTGAAGCAATTAGCGTGTGGCAACGCTGCTTGGGAGAGCTCTTGGCCAAAGGTTGTATGGAGTCATTCCCTGGTTGTTCTGGGCATGGCGAACACTTGGAGCTGAAGAACTTGAATTTCAAAGAAGTAGGCCAAGATCCAATAAATGGATTTGTGAGCAGATGGGGAAAGCATAGTGCAACTGTTAGATCAGCTTCGTAGACAGCTGCTGGAGCCAGCACCATCTGCAAGGCTCTCATCTCAGGTACAGGCGCTGGGTGAAGGTTGGCTTCAGTGCAGGAATCCAAGTGGCCCTTCAACATGGAAATAGTTCTGCATCTAATACAGACACTGGAGAGCGTGTTTTGAAAACAAGCACTGAATCAAGACTGGGATCACAGAGTCACAGAGTGACTGGGCTTGAGGTATGTGTATCTTGATAGCAGTGGTAACAGAGCAAAGCCATGGAGATCTGCACCACCAAAGCACAGTTGAAAGAAGAAGATCCTGTGGGGTAATAGTATCATTGTTTGTTATTTTATTCCCCCAGTTTGAATGGGGAGAATTTACTTGGTAAGATTCAGATTTACGCTGCAGCGTGGATGTTGGAGTCAACAGGGACCCAAGCAGAGTTCGTGCACAGAGCAGAGCCATTGCCTGGGCTGTCTGAGATGGGACTGGAAATGAAGGTACAAGGACAGGAATGAAAGATAGGAAGTGCAGATAGATAGGAATCTAAACATGGGATCGTTTCAGTTTAATTGCTGGACTAATTTAGGAGCAAGATCATCAGGTGGAGCTGCAGCATATTTCGAATGCAAATGTTATTGCAGTGTCTGTAAGCTGTGGTTGTGCGGCAGTGGTGAAGTGATGATGTCTTTTGGGATCTGGCATGGTTCTACAGAGCTTGGATTGGCACTGGAGGAAGAAAACCAGCTTTTCCTTTGTTGTTTCTGTTGTCTTGAGTGTTGAGATGTGTAATGCAGTGTCTCGCCATGCAGTTTCTGCATGGATTTAATTCCCTTTCCCTGCAAATACAGAAGTTGTGGGTAAGAGAGTAAACAAGCCTCTTCCATAAAGAGGAGTTGAAGTGCCTTTTTAGGTGAAATACCTTTGAAATTCCTTCCCCTCCCTGGCAGCAGAGCTTTGGGCATGTGGAACTTGGAGGGAGAAATGAGACAAGTGGGAGGAGGTGTGGGTTGGTTTATGGGAGCCAAGGAGGGGGCACAGTTTGAGATCTGATGCTGAAAGCAGAGCCAGCCAGCCCCAAAAGGGACGGCTTTGGGGGCATTTGTTTTAGGTGACAGCAGAAGAGCAGGAGCTGGGACAGCATCAGGAATGGGAGCCTGTTGCCTACTGGAGAGGGGCAATGTTGGAAAATATGCGGTTTCCAGCTCAGTGACTTAAGGATTTTTAAGCCTGTAGGAGCATCTGTGCCTTCTGATCTCTCCTGGGCTGCAGACATGGACTTAGGCTTGTTTGGAGCCTGTTGGATCATGGCAGATATTCCATTAACAAAGGGATTTAGCACATGGGGGAGCAGCAGCGGCTGTGGGGATGTGTTGTACCTGCTGTAATTCCTCTGACCCTCCTCTCAGACCCTATAGAGCTTTTCAGGCTCTGCTCTTATCTCTGATCAGGAAATCACTTTTCATATTTTTACATATCTCCAACAGAAGGGCAGAGCTAATCTCTCCTTTGAAAAAACTGTGTTTCCCCTCTCGAATTAACTGTGTCGGGCACTGCCTTTCTTTGAAGCAAGACAGCTCTTTAGCATCAATGTAGCTGAACCACACCAAGCAGGATGAAACCAGAAGGTGTTAAGAGCAGAGGGTGCTTGTCCCTCTTCTCCGACCTCCTTGCCATGGGATGGTATGCAGAGAAGCACAGAGAGCCCTGAAACGCTTGATTTTATGGATTTTCTGCTGAAAAACCCCATTGAAGGCAATGCAGAGCATGGTTTGCAAGTGGCAGAACAACAGCGTGTTGCGTTGAGGATGATTACGAATGCTCTTTGCTTGCAAAGCCATCAGATTTTCTAGGTATTTCACGGTTGTGCAGAATGTGGCAATAAATCATGTTGTTCTGGGAATTCTGAGGTCTCCCTTTCCAAATGGAGCGTTCATTGGGCTGTTGAGTGTCTCCTTTGGGGCTGGGACATTGCTTCAGATCCTGTGTCAAGCAGGGAAGGAGGACATGATCTGGGCTTCTCCCTAAAGCTCCCACCCTGGAGTGTTGGGAATCACAGGTAGAGCTGTCTTGAACCTGCAGAAGTGGGAATGCCATGGAGGACTAACTGCAGAAGCTTCGGGAGAACAAGCAGTGATTTTGCATCCTTTGCTGTAGAGTTCCGATGATCTTACATGAGATTTGTAGGATTACAGTGGCAGCAGCAACTTCTGCATGAGTTTGTCCACCTTCAGGAGGATTCTGTCTCCGTTTCATGGGAGCTTTAGAGATGAAATCCCCATCTTGTTTAACATCTTTATTGATGACCCATCTTGTTTAATATCTTTTATATCTTTATTGATGACCTAGACGAGGAGATTGAGTGTACCCTCAGTAAGTTTGCAGATGGCACCAAGTTGGGA
>WBMW01000420.1:1013344-1028068 GCA_013396635.1 Penelope pileata | reverse complement strand
TGGTGATAGGAGGATGGTTGGACTAGATGATCTTGTAGGTCCTTTCCAACCTGGCGTTTCTATGATTCTATGAATAGATCTGGGGGGAGCCTCTGTGTACACCCAGAGCTTTTGGTGGTCTTTGGTTGGGTGCCAATTAGGTTAAATCCGTATCAGACTTCTTTTGGCAGTAATGCCCTCTACGTGAGACTTGGCATGTAAGAATTATTTCATTTGAGCTTGTACCCATGATGTGGCGCCTTGCTGGCAGAAGAGAGGACATTATACATTAGAAATTCATGAAATACATACATAAATGTTCTTTTTCTCTTTATTGCATCCCCTACATGGCTAATTGCTGTTCCAGGCCTACAAACTGGGACACTTAGCAAACCATAGAAGGATATATCAGTGCGTGGTTTTTGTGTTTTCTTGGGTTTTTTTTTTTTTTTTTTTTAGAAAATGAACAAAGCTATGTTGTTAATCAATTTAGGATAGAATGCCATTGTTCTGGTAATAGGCTGTAACAGCCCCCTCTTTATTGGCTGCAACTTCAGATTTACCCAAAACAATGGCTTGTAATTGTGGCATTCTTGGGAAAGAGAGGAGGAAAACTCATCGTGTGCATCGCTCTCTAGTTTTAGCAACTTCAAAATTAGGATGAACAATTGTGGGTTTTGGGTTTTTTTTCCCCTTTTTTAGTGGATGGGCTCTCTGGTGGGAATGCTGAAGATCTCTGTAGCACTGCAGTCTCGCTGACAGCAATACAAACCCTGAGATCTGCTGAGAACCTCAGATGAAATCACATATTCAACACCTCACCTCACATAGTGTACCTCTAACGTTGTGGTGTTTTAGAAGGAATTGCCTCCAAAATGCTTTTTTCCTAAGTTACAAGCTTCTTGGAGTTTGTGACTCTTAGTGCTTAGCTATTAGCTTTAGATTTATTAGATGGTAATTAGATAACAGCTTTGAGTCTTCACCTCGCTGTGCAATTGAAGTCTCTGTAGGGACTTTGTCAGCGTACACTAATTTGTATTTAAGAAATACACACATCTAGCATTGCTCACTTTATTAAGAGCAAAAGGATTTATGAGGCACGCCTGGGTGAAAATCAGTGAGGAATTTACATCAGTTCTAAGTAGCAGTGTTTGAAATCAGCCTTCAGTAGTCTGTGTGCACATCAGTGTTTTATGTATTGTAAAATATTGGCTTTTTAACCAGAAACTTCCAGTAGTTTTTTCATGTTGGTTGTTTTATAGTCAGTATTGCAGCTTTGTAGGAGTTAAATGCGTTATCTGTGCCTGGCTGAAAGCTTTATCTCTGTGTATGTTTTTCCATCTTTGTCCACGTGTGATCACGTATCACAGAGAACCTGAAGGACCTTGGGTTTTGCTTTAAAATAGAGTCATCAAGGCTGGAAAATATCCAAGCTTATCTAGTCCAGCCATCCACCTTCCACCAGGATTACCCACTAAACTGTGTCCCTCAGTTCCACATCCAGGCATACCTTGAACACCTCCAAGGACAGTGACTCAAATGGGATGAAGCAGCTCAGTAGTGCAGATCTGCTTGTGCAGAGTACCATCATGGGCTGTCGAGTTAGCCAAGGAAAATGGGAGTTGGTACCCTTTCCAACTTTAGTGAGTTGAGTTTGCTTTTGGGTGATAAAATTATAAATACACACAAGAAAGTTAAGGAGTTGAGTCATGAGTATCCAACCTCTTGCCTTGCCTGGGCCACATTAAGAGGAATTCTCTTGGGCCACGTAGAAAATATGTAATATCGTTACTGTATATAACTAACAAAACTCATTTTATTGTTTAATATGTTTTATTAAAACAGAAGAGAGCAAGAAAAACATAAAACTAGTGGGAAATTTGACCTCGTGTTTTGAAGCTAATGCGTCAGCCTGGTTCGACAGAAGTGGTTGCAATTCTCAGTGAGTTCTCAAAGGTGTTTGTCAGAGTTTTGTTGATGGAATTTTACTCTTCCTGTGCTTCATCCTTGAAAGCAGTTGATCGCAAATATACGTACTGCCAAAACCTGATGACGTGAGTAAGGCATGATGGTGAAGCGAGGGATATGTTTCTCTGGTAAGATAGGGCTTATAAAAGTCTACTAGAGAGGCATGATCACATTTTTCTTTCAGTTGAATGTCTGATTGCAACTCCAGACATTCCATTTGAAACTTTGCAGGTAATGCTGAAAGTGGAGTTGCAAATAGACCAAAATAATTGATGTTTTTTTCAGCAACCTTGAGGCCTGTTGTCAAATTCCTTTATCGCAACAGAAAGCAAGGCTGCATGTTTTTTGCTGTTTGCAGGGCTGCGTTGAGCCAACGTATCAAAATGCCTAAAACTATTTGCCATCACTTGAGCTAGCACTGCATGGAGCCCTCCCCGTGTCCTGGCTTCAGCTCAGACAGCGCTCGATGCCGAGTGATGGGTGCAGGCCCACGGCCAGGCCGGGCGGCCGCCATGATGGCTTGGCAGCAGTGGGTAGGCCGCGTTAGGAGCCGTGCTGGGCCGCATGTGGCCTGTGGGTTGTGGGTTGGACATGCCTGAGCTGAGTGCTGAGAGAATACCAGTGGAAAATGGCACGATACCCTCAGGATGTCACATTTAGTGGGGTGAAAGACCTCAGCCCCTGATGGTGTTGGCAACAGGTTGCCTGGATATAGGGTTTTTTGGTGTATGTCCTAAGAGTAACCCTATGGACGAAGCCCCACGGATGTCATGGAGATGTCCCACGTTGCAGTGCTTAGCTCCTGGAGTGCTTTTCCTCCCCTAGTTCCTCGTGTATTCCCTTTCTGAGCCTTTTCTCACAGACCAAACCAAAACTGTCTGGGCTGTGCCCTCATTATCAGTGCCCACGAGCACCGAGCCAGGCAGTGTTGTGTGCCATGAAGGGTAAAGGGAGCTTGTTTGCTTTTTTAGCTACAGCTGGAGATCAGTTCAGCTTTCCTTACTGAACATAAAGATAAAATTCCAGCACGAGTTTGCTTTCACTGCTTAGTGTTTATTTCTGTCTGCCTCGGAGCACGTTGCCGTGAGGGTTCATGGAGCAGCACACATCTGATATTGTCCTGCCCATCCCAGCCTGTGCGAGGGGTGAGAGCATTTTGTCCAATTTGTTCTGCTTTCAGAGGCTGGAACTCTGATTTTTTATTATTATTATTATGTTTTTTTAATATCCTTTATTTGTCTGTAGTGGCAGCAGCTCCTGCAGCTTCACAATGAATCTGTGGAACTTACAGATAAGTATTTAATAGCGTACCAAGGAAATATGGCTGGTTATTTTTTTAAAACTCAACCCTGTGCTTTGTTTTTGCTTTGCTGAAATATAACCATAAGTTATGCCGATGTTGAAATGCTCAAATTTTTCCTGAGATCTGACATGACCAGGGCTTAAGGGTTTTTTTAATTTTAGCATCGCTCTCGACAGCATTTCAGTGGCAAATGATTTAATAATTGTTACCAGAGAAAATTGTTCAAAGAATTTTCTGAGCAGAGGCTTCTTGAGAGCTTGGCAGGTTGCAGAAGGTTGTTTTTAGTTTGCAAGACTTGCTCAGGTTTCCAGCATCTTGTTTGCTCTTGGTTGCATGCAAAGTGCTGCCAGCACTGGAGCACTGCTATGGTCTGATTCCTACCTTGCCATGGATATTATTTTCAAGAAGTGATTTTTAAAAAAATATATAAACAAAGGGACTACATGCTATTTTCTACAGTTTGGAATTTGCATGTCTTCTTGCAAACTCTCTGTCAATAAATAATTTGAATTTTCCAAGATGCCAAAACTTTAAAACTGTGCGTGTATATTTGTGTATGCATATATATATACATCTCTATATAAATACATCCATGAAGAGTGCAGTTGCTTCCTGGGCTCCTGAACCCTGAAGTTTTTCTTCACTTGCCTAAATATAGATCTCCTGTAGAACGTGAGTAACCAGCTTTTAAAAATCTTCAGCTAAATTTTTAAGGATGAGAAGCATTATAATAAACTAATATGGAAAAAAAAAACTATGTTGTTTGTTGTGTTTTGCATTTTTTTTAACTTGGTTCTGAAGTGAACCAGGTGTATACTTAATAACGCTCTACAGAAAGGATTCTGAAAAAACATTTTGACTCGGTCAAGATATTTTAAAAGCATTAGATGATAACATTAACAGCTCAATAGGAAAAGACCCAGATACCATTTGGGGGAACTCCTCATATTGCTTCCTTCCTTCTTTTTTTCTGCCAAATTTGATTTTTTGGAGTGTTTCTGTTTGACTGACACTGCTCTTAGTAGGACAACTGATGATCTTGGAGGTCTTTTCCAGCCTTGATGAGTCTATGAACTGAAATTTGCCAGGAGGCTTTGATTCACCGCAGCCGAATGCGGGTGATGGAGTTTGTAACCTCCCTGGGTAGGAATCCTCCCCCAGTGCCAATGCATTCTGCCAGCATCCTCAGGTGCTCCATTTCCCTTCACCCCTTCCTGGGAATTTGTTTTCCATGAGTTTTGGTACACTTCAGATTCTTGCTAAACCGACTTGGAATTTTTGACTGATTTCTATGAGCTTGGAGCATGGCTTTTGGTTTTGTTGTCATCTCATGGGTCTCTGTGCTGAGGCAGAAGATGCAGGATCTCCGTGCCGGGTTTTTGGGAACCCAAGTGGTATATGGGGTCTGCTGCCCCAACTCTTGCTAGGTGCCTCTGTCAACTTTCATGGATTGTGATTTTGCTCTCGGTTACCCATGGTCTTTGGAGATAATGTTAAAATCCATGGAAGAGATAAGTCACAGCCAGTAGGTTGCTACCTTCAGGAGAGATTCAGGTTGGATATTAGGAAAAATTTCTTCTCCAAAGAGTGGTCAGGCACTGGCACAGCTGCCCAGGGAGTGGTGGAGTCACCGTCCCTGGAGGTGTTCCAAAACCGTGGAGATGTGGCACTTGGGGACATGGCTCAGTGGGCATGGTGGGATGGACTGGGGTTGGGCTTGGGGATCTGAGGGCTCTTTTCCAACCTCAATGATTCCATGATTCCTTTTGCATCACTGTATGTACGTGTTCAGCTGTTAAATTTCCAGTGATGAGAAGGAGTGATGAGAATGTGAAAGCAGACGTTGCGTGCCTTTGTTTACTCTTTCCAGTTTTCTTTGTGCCCCAGCAAAGGTTTAAGGACTGCTGATGAACTCCTCATCAAAACGCCCTCCTGAGCTCCAGGCTGCATCTTTGAATTTTCAGTGGTTTTGAGTGCTGGCATTCACTGTGTGTCCTAGCATGAGTGATTCCCACTGTGCTTTCTGCTTTTCCATCCTTATCCATGGTATTTTGCTACTTCCGAGTTGTCACCTCCCACTTGTAGGGACAGGAGCTGTTGGTGGTGGGGTGGTCCTGGCACCGTCCTGGCTGTGGGCACAGCTCAGACTGTAAGACTCCCAAGGGCTGGGCTTACAGATGCACAACAATCCCAACAATGGGATTTCTTAGATGTTAGAAAAATGGTACTGGGGAGACCAAAAAAGGGTTTGTGTTACCCTGAGTGTGATTCCATCACCAGTGCTGCTGCTGGAAGGAGCAGCTCTGCTTCAGTGCTGTTCCCTTCCTGGTGCTGTTCCCTATGGACGTAGGGTGAAGCAGATGGGGAACTCTTCCAGAAGGAGATATTGTAGGTGGAAGGAGAGAAAAAATATATTTTTGATAGGGTCAGTTACCTGAGCTGGCTTACCCTGTGAGTGTGCAAAATGAGCATCTCAGAGGGAGGAGGTGATGCAGGGATGGGAATGTGCTACTGAAGGGGATGGGAATCTGGAACTGCCATGCTCCAAAGTTGTTCTGAGTCATGTGGGACTTAATGAGAAGCCAAGGTCTTAATTGGCACTATAGGGTTACAGGAGCCACGCTCTGTTCAGGGGGACATAAAGGGCTTTGAGGAGTCAGACACAGAGTGGGTGAGAGGTTGTGCCAGGGACTTCATTTGACCTTGCAAAAATTGAGTAGTTGATGTAAATAGGAATAATTTATGGGTAATTGTAGCTTTTATGTTTTGAATTCCTTTTACCGGCTGTGCAGTGTTGGTCTGTGTATTAGGCTTTGTGAAAGGAGATCTCTTACCTGGAGTGCTGGTTTGAAAGAACACCATTGATGTGATAGAAGAACCAGCACTCTTACCTCGTTCTCCAAGGACAGTCATAAAACACATATGGACTCGAACAGCAGAATCCCAATTCTTTCATGTTGTGTTGTTGGTTTGTTTCTAATGGCTATTCAGTAGGTGAAAATGTAATGATGGATCTTCTAAACTGAGGATATCCTTTATGAGTGTTAGAACTTTGAAGACTAATGCTTGTCTTTGTTGTTTTTTGTTTGCAGACTCACTGGACCTTCAGGGTATGTAACGGATGGACCTGGAAACTACAAATACAAAACAAAATGCACCTGGCTCATTGAAGGATGGTGAGTATAGTAAACATCTTTGCTCCCAAGCAGTGTTGCTTATGGTAACGGTTAGGTGATGTTTGTATGCAGTAAAATCTGCTTCACTTTGAAACTGCAAGGAAAATCAGAATAAACACACCTGTCTAAATAAATAAAGGTTGGATAATTATTCCACTGTTATTGTAGTGGGCCATTCACATGCTTGGGATTCAGTCCATGTTCAGCTTCAGGCAGTCTGAAAAAAAAACCCCACAAAGTGCTCATGAAGGGATAGTTTATGTAATGCTCCATTTGAGATGTTTTTTTACTGTGTAAGCTTCATGAACTTCAGAAGGACCATTGACCTTTTTTGCAAAGGTCTTCCAAACTGGGAGAAGTCCCTTAGACCTCTCCCCTCATTTCCCTGTTGTTCCTGTATTTGATCCTTATATTGCTTCCAGTGATCTCTTGCTGAGGCTTTGGGAATCACAGAATCCTTAGAGTTGAATGGGACCTTCAAAGATCATCTAGGGATGGGATCTTCAAAGATCATCAACTCCCGTGCAACGTACAGGGACACTACAGCTAGATCAGGTTGGCCCATTCAGTGTGCATCCTCTGTCATCTGGTGGATGGTGCAGCAGATGACTTGTTGAAGGGTGTTTTCCACAGTACCAGGTAGATGCCAGGACTGTAAAAGTCCACCTGTATAGTCTTGAAAACTTGGGTTGATCAGTTATGATGCTCTGTGTTGACAGCTGTGTGTTAGGTCACATTCCCTGAATCTGTAAGCAGAGTGGTTTGTGGATGGAGTCAAGTCTCGTGAGATCACTATTACAGTTACATTGAGCACCTTTAAAGCTGAGGTCTCTCAGCATCTTGGATGTTTAGAACTTACTAAAAGACAAGGGCATATTTTTCTTTAGTCTTCTCTTTCTTTGAGACTCCTGGTGGGTGGGGGTGGAATGGTATTCGCTTCATCCTCTTCAGACGTTTATTTTGGATGACTAAGTTAAATACCTAAGCTCCAAAGATATTCAAAGGTAAGGGCTAAGTTATTCCAGACAGCCATCCAGAGCACTGGAACTGGGGACCTACACCAGCTATTAACTGTGAAAGGAGCCCAGCATTCTGATGTGGTTAAGATCAAAGTGAGATGCTCTAAGTGGCAACACCTCTTAATTTTTGCAGGTAGTAAAAATGCAACTGCGTGCGGTCTGGAATTACAAATAAAAAAATGTTTTGCAAGGATGTTATTACAGAGCAAACAGCTTCAGCAATTCCAGTGCAGTCTGCTTAACCCTCAGAGCTTTTTGTTTTTTCTTCTTCAGAGGATAATTTGCCTTGTGTTCTTATCAGAATGGAAATGCTACTCACAGGCCCCTGATAATGTCACCATAACCGCTCCTTCAGCTTTTGTTTGCTAGTCCTGAGAGGCTTTGCAGAGAGCTATCACTTTGTGAGGCTTGAAGTGAGGTATTACTTGCTGCAAAGAGGTGTACAAAAATGCTGCTGCTTTCATGGCCAGGCATTCAAGTAGATGTCCTTTTTCTGCTTCTGGTTGTTTGTACCCTGCTGTCAGAGGATGGTGGTAAACAGAAAGGAGATGATCATGCTGATCAAAACAGCTGAAATATGCACCCTTGTGAAAGTAGTCCAAGCTCTCTGCCAAATGTGAAATTCCCAGAGAGATCTGGACTTGGAAAACAGCTTCTGCAAAGCTGTTACATTCTGCTAAGTGCCTGCACCTCAGTGCTAGCATAATGGTATGCGGAGGGCTTTTGAGGTTAGCAAGTAAAGGCACAAGCTAAATATGCAATTGAAGATGCTGGATAGATTCAGATGTAAAAGAAGCCACGTGCTCCTTCCTGCATGTGTTTCCTTTTCGCACCGCTCCTGGCTGGTGTGTGTGCCTGTTCTCATCCCAGGGGTGTGCTGCTCGTTTCTCCCCAGCAGCACCAGGCAAGGCAGCTGTGATCCAGCCAGCCCAAGGATCCCCTCTGAGGCAGAGCCAGTAGCCTTGTGCCTTGCAGTTCTGCAGATTAGTGCTCTCTGTTAATGAGTTGCTAGCTGTAGTGGAGATATTCTTTCTTTTTGTTCTTGGTCTAAAGCTTTTATTGATTAAGGATTCCTTTCTTCTCTGCAGCTGTCATGCTATTAAAATATGAAGCAAACCCCCTGCAATTTTGTAGAGTGCTTTGTTTTGAAATGATGAGCACTCTCTGTACCTTCCTTTAAGCAAGGCATTATCCTGGAGTTACACCTGCCGCTCTTTTTCCAAAGGCGTGGAGAAGATCAGCGTGCCTACCAAAAATTATTCTTTTGCAGAATAACTCCCTGAAGAATTCCCCTTCTGTAAGAAGGAAAGACTCGATGGCAGGCTGACATTGTATTAATTTATTTGATTAGGATGAACAACGATTTCATCTGAACCCAAGGGCAGTCTGCTGTCAAAAAGATCCTAATCACTTGCATCCATCCTTTTAGCAGCTGCTGCTGTGGGTAGGGAAAAGCAGCGTGGCTGTAGATTCTCTCCCGTTTCATCTCAGGTCCAAGCACAAAGCTGGGGGTGTTTTCACCCTCCCGGAGCTCAGCGTTAATTAGATACTTGCTGGGGCTCTGGAAGGATTCTCTTCAGATGCACCTTTACATGAAACTAATGGTGTTGAAATGTTCGTTACACGGTTATGCCTTTGTGGGCATCTTTTGTGCATGGAACAGAAGACACATTGGCCAGTTTTGATTTCTGAGCTTCTGCTCCCACCTCCTCATCGAGTAAACCAGACGTTTTTCCTACTGGGACATCTCAGATCAGGCCTCTTGGTGGGCTTCTCTTGACCAAGCCACCGGAGCAGGCCCTGTTGTCAGGTGTTCACATGGGGTGCTCCGGGCCTCCTGTGGTCAGCAGGCCTGGCTTTGGGGCTTCCAGCTCGTTCATTCTCAGCTGGGCCCAGTGCTGTTTGTGGTGGGTCTCCAGAATAAAACCAATCATTTGTGGAGAGTAAGGGGCAGTGGTTGGTGTATATTGACAGCCCAAGTAGTATCCTAAGGCCTTTCTTTTGACAGAGGCCCAAGCCCCGGGGCCTCCTGTCCTGTAGAAGACAGGCCTCCTCTGCATTGTCCTGGCTGAGAGTTTCTTTACTTAGCATCCACTGTAGCATATCTCTGATTGCCAGTTCAGAGGGGCTTCTTTCAAGATGGCCATCTTGCCATCCTGCAGAATGATAAAGGACTAGAAGAAGGATTTCTGCCAGCTTCCAGGAGGCTAAATAGTCCATCACAATCGTGTCAATCTGCAGGGAATCCCTTGAACAAGGAAAAGAGGGCTGTGTAATTCCCTAGTGGCGGCTGTGATTCTTTACACGTGTTGTACATGCAGATTTTCTTTGCTTACCCCTGCAAAGCCCTGTCATTAGAGGAGTTGGTCCTGGCAGGGAACAGAGGGCTGGTTGTGCCTGCTCTTCAATTCCTGCTGTTGGTGGTGGGGGAAGATTTAAGGATGTAGTTGCTTTTCTGACCATAAAGAATCTGTTCCTTTACACCAGGGGTGTGTGCACACCAAAAACGAAAGCCACAGCGTGTTTGGTGCATCTATGTTAACTAAGCACCTCAGTTTTAGTCTTGTTTAGAGGGGATCTTCACCCCACAGGAGTTTGTTGGAAGGACTTTGCCATGTGTGTTGAGTTGCTAATTCCAAATTTTTTATTTGTTATTATCTTTACAGGCCAAACACAATCCTCAGGCTTCGATTCAATCACTTTGCCACGGAGTGCAGTTGGGACCACTTATATGTGTATGATGGAGACTCAATTTATGCTCCTTTACTGGCAGCTTTTAGGTAAGTTCACTTACTAAGAAACTAATTGTAAGCAATGATATTTCTTCAACTTGGAGCCTGAATCAAGTGTGGCGTTTAGCAGTGAAATATGTTCCAGTAATCTGAATATGTAATACTGCCAGTACAGCATATACAGTGTTCTTCTGTTCGTTGACAACGTAAACAATTATGGAGTTGTTTTTGCTTTTACAATGGACAGATCATGTTACTACACTGTAGCGTGCAAGTGTTATTTTTCATTTCCAAATCCTGAGTATTTTAGACACAGTTATTGTCATCTGGTTGAGCTTGAGGTGACTGGGTGTTCTGGCTCCTTCAGAAGTAGCAAACTGCCCCATTTTCAGATTTGGCCATGACTTAAGTTTAGCTTGTAGCACGTTCACGCTGACACCAGGCAGAAGCCAATTCATGTTGCAGCCATTTAATTCTTACAGAGCTATGTGTAGCCTTGTGTTCTTCATCTTGAAAGTTTTAAACCCTTTGGAGCACGTTCAGAAACAGCAGTGGTAGGTCAGGCAACCTTGTAAAAACACGTGTAAAAATATCTGTTCTTCTGACTGGTGTTTGGCTCATCTGTCTATGGTGAGAGACTAATTTGTGGATGCTAGTTAGCAGGCAACATTTCACAAAGAGTTATAAATATAACTGGTGCATTTATGTACTTGTGCAGTGACAGGCACCACCTTATGTTTTCTATTCTTTTAGCTGAGATTAGAAAAATAATCCCAAACTGTGAAGGGAAAAACTAATGGTTCCCTTTGGACTCTGCTTGTTCCAAGTGGCTGATCCAGCTATCTCCAGAATTAACCTTCTGCTGTGTTTCCTTTCATTTTTGAAATGAAGTTCTGAAAGTGCTTCAGGTTTGTGTTGAAGTCCTCATAATCTCTGTGAGCAGAGATCAGCACAGGAGCAGAAAGTGAAACAAGAAGAGTGAAAATAGCGCTTTTTTTGTAAAGTTAAACTGAAAATGCAGATTTGGAGTGGTTTTGTACTCAAAGAATACTTCCTGTAAACCTTCAAACTCTAAGCTGAGGTCAAAACAGGGCATGCAAATGAACTGTTAGGGTAGTCTCACCCCATTTGAAGAAGAGGAAACTCTCTTCTAAAAAACCTGGAAGCACTTTCCTGGTGCCATGTGCTGAATTGATATGCAGGAAGAAGAAGAAATGTCATCTTGACTCACAGTCATTTTGCTCTAATCGAGCTAATTTTTAATACGCTGTTGAAAAGGTGAAATGATCGTGATTTGTGCCTGCAGTTTCTTGTGTGTTTTCCAGAAATTAATAGGCTTTTTAAATTGAGGTTATAAGTAGTTCATAGCATTAACAATTATGGTTCAGACTTTAAAATCAGCTGTAAATCACTGGGAAGTCTGTGCCCGAGGACAGGCGAGCGTGAGTTTAATACAATAACATTTCTGAGGTAGGAAAAAAATTCAATTTTTTTTTAATTGCTTCTTCAGATGACATTTGAGTTTCATCTTCATTAGTGCTGTGCCGTGTTGTTCAGTAAACCAAGTTCAGGAAACAGCAGATGCTTCTAATTTTGACAAAGTGCGAAAAAGGCGTCTGTTGAAAAATACCTTTCTCTGGTACAAAAATAAATGCACGAAGATTTCTCGAGCAGTGCTCATATTTTCTTTCTTTTTTTGGCATATGTTAAATTTTAGTATTTAGCAAAGCCATCTTTCAGTCTTCACTGTTTTGCAGCATGCTGGAGGACTTGCAGGGTTGAGCTTTGTCCCTTTGGGCACTGTAAACTTTCTGAGTTTGTTGATAAACACTGTAAATTCCTCCCAGGACTCTCCAAAGCTCAACTTCTTTTTTTTTTTTTTTTTAACCTCTCTGGCTTTTTACATCAGTTGCCCTCAGTTCCTTCACTGCTTTTATTTCCTTGACCTTCTGGTGTTCACATATGTTTGTATAAATGCGATATTTACCCTGGAAATCCTTAGCACTGAGTTAGGGAGAAATTTAAATCAGTTTTATCAATTTTAACTGCAATAGAGAAATTTGCCTGATGCAAACATTTACACACTATATCTGCATAAACTATTGACTAAACTCCTTGCAGTCTGAGCACCCCAGGGTGGTCCAGTCCTGTGCATTAAACTTTCCTTCCATTAAGCACAGTTAAAAATACCTTTGCTGTATATTTGTGACCATAGGCCACACAGTACTGTGTAAATACATTGCTTCAAAAATGCAATAAAAGAGCAGGGAGGTAATAAAAACCCAACGTGCATGTCGGCACGGAATGAAGACATCTGAAGCACATGAAGTACACTCATCATCTGCGAACTTCGTTGTTGTTATTTTTAATTTTACTCCGCGTTAAACATTTACCGGAGCTGCTCTTGCTCGTTCACCTTCATTCTGTGCTGGTCAGTGCTCCGTGTTCTTCCTGCTCAGAACAACTTTCTTCTGCAAGACCTTTGGCCAGAGCCATGTGCTCGGTAGGTGGGGACGAGGCGGCCCCGAAGCAGCTCGCCGTGGCGGTTGGGCACAGATGGGCGGTCACGGTGACCGCGCTGACAGATGGCACTGGCTGTGCCCCATGGACATGGCCGAGCTGGCTGCTCTACCGTGCTGGCACGTGAGCTGTCCTGCCCTCAGCAAATAGGAGCAGTCACCTTCCTCTGGCTGCTGCCCAGTGAATGGGGGCCCAACTTGAGGCAGCACATGGAGTGTCTGGGTCGGAAGGAACCCTGGAAGTCTCTGCTCTGATTCCTAACTCACAAGAAGCTTGGGAGCCGGATCAGGCCTTTGGTCGAGACCTTGTCCGGTGAAGTTGTGTCTCCTGTGGATGGAGATCTCACTGATTCTCTGAGCCCCAGCTCCAGTGCTTGACTACCCTCATCTTTTACTACTATCTAATTAATATCTAAAAAAATCTTTTACTAATATCTAACCAGAATTCCCTTTGCCACATGTCGGTTGCCTCACGCCCTTTCTCCCTGAGTCTCTTGTCCAGAGCTGTCTCCTCTGTTAACCTCTCCTCAGGTAGCTGGAGGCAGCAACTGGTTGCACCCCACATTCAGCCTTCTCTCCCCAGGCTGAGCAGATCTCATCCTGCTGCCTTCCTCGTCTGTTTGGCCCCTGGCCATGTGAGTGGCCGTCGGCGTCCTGCAGCGTGTTCTGTACTGGGAACCTCAAACTGGAACCAGTGCGGTCTCATGAGAGCTCTTGGCTCTACTTCCCTCACCACTTTAGATAGAAACTTCTTGTTCTTCACTTCCCTGTGCATGCATGTTGCATCTCCTCTGCTCCCCCCCTTCCTATTCCTGTGTTTGGGTTTGTTTTCCTTCTATTCCCTCAAATTCCAATTTCTTTGCCGTTAATCATAACCCGCATTGCTGCCACAGGCACATGCAAGTGCTGGTGCTTTCCTCTGCTTTGTCCTTAGTGCCCTTCCTGAACTAATCTGCAAGCCCTGCTTACACCTCACGGTCAAGTGGTGTTGTATTGCTTGCAGCAATGATCACCTGATAACGAGGGGGGGTTGCTGATGAGGATTAAGTACGATGAGAAAGGTACAAAACCAGTTGAGTTGGTGTTATTTGTGTTACGAGAGTATCCTGAGGCCCAAAACAGCTTAGGGCTGATGTTACGCAGACATACCATGGAATCACAGCATGGTTGGGTTGGAAGGGACCTTACAGCCCCCCACCCAACCCCTGCCATGGGCTGGGTGCCCACCAGCTCAGGCTGCCCAGGGCCCACCCATGGCCTTGGGTACCTCCGGGGATGGGGCACCCACAGCTCTCTGGGCCCTGTGCCAGGGTCTCACTGCCCTCTAAGTAAAGAATTTCCTCCTAACACCTAATATAAATCTTTTCTCTTTTAGTTTAAAGCCATTCCCCCTTGTCCTATCACTATTTGCTGGTGTAAAAAATCACTCTCCTCCTGTTTATAAGCTCCCTTTAGGTACTGGGAGGCTGCAGCGAGATCTCCCTGAGAGCCTTCTCTTCTCCAGGCTGAACAGCCCTGGGAGTCTGAGCCCTAATTCACCTGCTGAATGGTGTCCCTCACTTACATGTGCTCTGTAACCTGCCAGTGATGCTTTGAATGTCTGCAAATTGGTCCATCAAAATGTCTCTGTGGTGGAAGTCAGCTTTCATGGAGAAATGTAAAAGCATTGCATCAAAATTGCTTTTTTTCACGAAATCTGTAATCCCCTCAAAAATCATCACATCAATTTGTCAAGGTGGACAGAGAGTTTCTCTTTTAGGGTTTTGGAAAGATAAATCCACTAAGTTAAAACGACCCCGATAAGGAGAGTTTAGAACAGAAAGTTTCTTCCTCCTCTTGTTTTTTGGTCCTTTTCTCTTAAACTCTTTGTGACTGATTTCTTTTCCCATTAAGTCAAGTATCCTGTACCAAACCTCAGAGGTATTAAATGATAACAACAGATTTTAGATTTTAAGAAAGGAAAATGCATTAGCACCGTGGCTGGCTTCCTGGTGAGACAGAGCATGGGTAGATATGAAATTTTTTTTT